>VBVQ01000854.1:0-45738 GCA_011636635.1 Tetramorium simillimum | reverse complement strand
TGTATAAGAGACAGGAGATGGGCAGGAGGGGAGGGGATGGTTATTAAAAATGCCCTGAAATATCCGGCGGATTAAATCGTCTCATTTGCATAAGATACGGTCACCGTAAACGCGAATTTATGGATATGCGAACGTATAGATTCGAGACCGAACGGGATAACTGCTAATAAAGGCTCATCCTGGCAGCAAATAATGAGGGGGTCCCCTGGGTGGCGTGGCGCCACGATATCCGACTAAATATCTCGCATGAGCTTATACCGTACGCTACATTATTGCCGCGAGATACGTTGTAAACATTCTTTACTCGATTCGCGTTTCCCCTACCCCTGGCCCCGCCAACTCTGCGGCACCGCGCTTCATTTCCCCTTTCGCTCGGTCTTTCCTTCGACTTACGACATTGCGAATCGAGATATTCCCCAGCTTTTTCCATATGCAATAAAATGGTGGAAGTTACGGCCCGCGGAGCTCGTGATCAATAAACGTTAATTCATACAGCCCGATATTACGATCGAATTTATGCATTGCGACTAATAGCGGTAATATATTCCGCGATGATCCTTCTACTGATCTACTCCTCTCTTTGCCTTAGTTTGCACGAAACGATCTACATAGCGTTGCACATTGTCGAAGAAGTACTTTTCTACAAGGACACTGAGATGTATTATTAGAGAAACTGTGAATTTATGATGGACTCTTAAAATTGATTGGAAATTTCAGATTCACGTTTAATTATTCTTGATCATGTCAAACATTAACTCTTCATAATATTACTGTTTACAAGTATCAAGAATATTTTCGAAAGTAACACTTAAAAAACACGTACTTAATGATGCTGTTAGCAAATTTAATAGCAAGTCCAAACATGTTCATCCATGTGATTTGAAATATTAAAACGTTATTGGGAAACGTTCCGCGTCGCTGTACACAGCGCATGTACCGTTCAAGTAATAGACTGACACATACGAAGAGTGCTAACAGAAATGCTAACAACGCGGTATGTCACACGCGCATCAAGTGCCAACGTGAGATTCCTGATAGCGAGTGTGGCCATATTTTCCGTTAATACGACCGAGAGTCTCGTGGAAGTGCCTACATTACGACGATGGATCGTGAGCACGACTGACGTCGATAGTAAGCAATCCTACGCTTAACGAAGTTTTCGCGTTAGCGAGAGCAGACCGTAAATATCCGCTTGTTTGCAAGGATCATTAGAATTTTATTCTATCGCTGTCATGTCGGGAACAGCGAAGATACCGCCGACACTCTAACATTTAAAATTTTACACTTAAGGATTGAAGACATAAAGACAATTATTAAGTAATCTTGGATCGTGATGTAACGCGAAGAAATAACAGGTTGTTATACAATAAATTTACTGACACGTAGTAATGTAATTCTAGCAAATTGACACATTTTATGAAACGATTCTATCTCCAGTCTTGCAAATTGATTTTTGCTACCTTTTGGACTCTTTCTCACATGCAAGAACTTTTCGATGAGCATGGAAATTATCTATTAGAAAAGATTAATTATTGGTTGACGGGAAATAGTTATGAAAAACCCGAGACAATAAACCTAATGTAAATAAATTTATTCATGAACCTCATTTAAATGAAAATAAAACCGATATGAGGGAGAATTCGCTTAGCGAAGGCGATGTGTCTTTTGGAATATTACTTTCGGGATAATAATACGAATAAAGGCGGACAACCTGTGAAAATTGGCCCGGGACATAAACCGCGATTATATTACGAGGAACATCGTACACCGAACTACGTCCCGAAATCAAGAAATATTCCCGTAGGCCTCATCCAATCGCCGCACCGCACCACGAAAGTCGGTAAAAATAAATGTCGCCAGCCACACGTATACGCGATGGTGCGGCGATAAATTAATCCGGCACATCGTCGACCGCGTTCCTCAGTCGTAGTAACACCGAATCCGTGGCCTTTCTCCCCTGCACCACTTATCCCTGATTTATTGAAATTATATCTCAGCACGCGAAAAAAACGTTTTCCGTACGTTTTATACAGCCTGCCCAGTAATTCTCCCTCCGTTCGAATCCACGCAACAATTGTTCTTTATATCCCTGCGACTAGCTGTATCAGCATTTAAAGATTAATGTCTTTATCAGAAAGGAATTATAATCGATATATATATATATATATATATATATATCGATCGAAGTTATTATCCAAGTACCATATGTTATTATCGTTAAACACTTTTCCCAGCGTACGTGAATTGTAATTATATACATAATAGAGTTGCACACACGAATTGCTCGCGTATAATAATGGACCAATATTAATAAGAGACAAAACAATTTACGCACCACCTGACTCGAAAGTATATAAAATAATATAAAAACCAGTTGGCATACCGCATTGGCATGCCAACGAAGTAGTGTAAACTTCCAATGAGATACAAATAGTAGAGCCCGAAGGAATTAATAGGCAGTAGCGTCTCGTTAATATCCAAGCTCGTCCATTCCGCAGCGGTTGCTTCAACTCAGGGTTATCTACAGCCTCGTAGTCGTGGACCAATCTACAAAGAAAATGTTATTCCTGCGGTGGGTAGGCACACGCTGCACACACGCCTGCACGATCGAACTGGTTTATCGATAAAGGCATATCGTTGCCACGAAACTTTACACGGCATCAATAAAACGACCAAATAAGTAAGAAGGCAGATCCACGGAATATGCGAGATCCATATGGGAACAATTAAAATATCTTTTGATATGTATATTCGATGAATCAGATATTTGTACTTATTTTTTATTACATTATTTTTACTCGTTAATTTTTTTATCAAGAATTATATCTTATGTATTAAAATATCTGTGTACGTAAAAAAGAACAAAATAAATATAACCAAAAGATTATTCAGTTTTAATGAAAATTAAGAAAATAATGAATTAATAGCTAATAAAAAAAGACAGATTCCTGTCTTTTTATCTTTTAATTTGAATGTAATTATCAATGTAACATCCCTTAGGGGATACAGCGAAGAAAACTTCGCCGATACGTCGGCGCGGCGCAAGCTATACGTATAAATACATCGAGCACTTAGACGGCCACTTTGACCACGTCGACGCTTCCGTTCAGCAGCTGCCAGGCCCTTCCTGTTTCTCGTTTCCGCCGCATTGACGCTCTCCAGATCAAGATAATCGAAGCTCGTACAGACGTCGCTTATTCGAACGAACGTCTCTGTCGGTTGGGGGTGGTTCGGGTGGATCGCCAGGGAGGGTACTGTTGTATCTTGGCGCTATTAGCGCGAACAATACCGGAACCAGTCTGGGATGTATCCTGTCCTTAACGCCTCTCGCTCCCTCTCTGTCACCCGTACTCGGTTGACACCCTCTGTTCCCGCTTCTCCCACGGTGTCTCTCATTTCTATCCTTCCTTGCGCCCTTCTCGCGCCACCGAAGAGCCTCGAGTGCCCGATGCTTTTTCTCGCGGGCAATTTATCAAGGCTCTCCGATGTTTTTGTATCTGTCAAAGTATGGCGTATTGTGTATATATAGACACATGTATATACATACACGCGCAGGCGTGTGTGTCTATATGTAGTTATATATATAAAACTATATATATCGAATCTGCTGTCGTGGTGAAGTGCAGTCATGACGAGAAAAGAAGCTTCCAGCGCAATTCGTTCTTGCGAAGAATTACGGACGATTCGGGCGCAACTGTCACTGAGAGGGCGTCGCGAAAAGATTTGATACATCGTTGCCTGTCACGCATCAATGTCATTATTATCTGCCCGAATGTCTTGTGTGTCCAATCACTCTCTAATTTTCAGAATCGAGCTGATTATTGAGAACACAATTCCTGAATATTCTTCAATAACTATTAGAGATGTTATACACAACATTCAGCCATTAAAATCAATCTACGTGCAAAGAAACGAAATTGAAATTGAATGTTCTTCAAGTTGCCCGGTGCTGAGAAGTATTCAATGAAACTTGGCATTCTTCTCGAAGATTCGACAGTGTTATTGATATGCGACTGGTGGGCGTCACCAACAGGGAGCAGCTTCCTCGAAGTAATTTATATATTTTCTTTCGGCCGATATTTGTCATCAAAGAGTGGCCATTAGTAGAAGAGCGAAGCAAAAGAAAGGCCTCTGGGAGACACAGCAGGAGGCATTAGACCGTAGCTCCCATTAGCTCGACTTGGTTTTTCTCCCGAAAGGAAATTAATGGCCGATCTCTGCTCGAATCCTACCACCGATAGAACGGCCGAGTCGAACTGTATTCTCGTTATACCACGCCGTATCTTACGCGAGCGTGCGATCCGGCTATAATTAAATATTAATTTCTAATTTTCCCTAATATCTTGTATTCTAATTCGATTACCGGCAGGTGACTACCAAAATACAAAAAAAAAAATACGTAATGCCTCCGGACTTGACTGTTCTATTAATTCAAGATAACCCGCGCGCCCCGTCACTGGATGATCAATCATAATGCGGAAAGAGACGTCATGATACAAACGTATCTAAGCGCTGCTTCTCGAAGCTATAGGGAGTCAGTCGGTCGTTCGCACTCGCAGTTGGGAACCACGTGAGTGGCACGTGACTTAAGAGGATGTAGCAATTATATCTCCACTTCATCCTCTCCTCAACCTTCACTCTGCGCCACCTTCGCGACCAAGCATTGCATCCTCTTTCCCAGTCTGCTTCATCCTCCTTCAACACCTTCCCTCCACTCCCTCCGCCGTCTTCGTAGTGCAACAATTAACGTAGCTTCGTGATATCAAAAATGGCCCTTCCCCGAATCCAAAAACTGGCGGTCACTCATCAAAGGCGGCCGCAATAAATTCTTATTGCCGGGGATCGGGGTATTTACGATTCCTTGAACCACCGACGTGGTTCTTTTTTTTTCTTTAACCGTTTCTTTTTTTCAATTTCCTATTGATTATTGAAGCACTCTCCTCCAAGTTACTCTTCTCCTTTCATCGACATTCAAAGCAAGATTAGAGCAAAGTCAACGTTTCGGATTACTATTAAATTCTCCGTGCTAATTGACGGAAACACTTGACCGAAATTTCTTCGAGATAATACTTTCGAGATAATACTTACAGAGCCATAAAAGATTGATAGAGACACCGGTTTCTATCTTTTACGGCGCAATCGTCGGAGATAATAGATGAACACACCGTGCATATTTAGCCGAACTCGTTCGGACAGCGTGGAGGAAATGAGATAAGAGAAAGCGGAATTATACGAGGCAGGTGTAGGTGGTCCCCGCGGCCATTCCCCCGGGAACGCATTTGCGGGCCGTTTGGGCCGCCCCGGATCGAGGCCTGATCTCCTGAGCCTTACACTTATACGGTAGCCGAACGACCCCAGGAAATCTAATTGTCGGTCTTCGAGCAAATTGCAAAAATAAACACGTCCGCGGATGGCGGTAAGCGGGGATGAAGGAGTTGCGCTAGGTAGAAAAGGGATGAGAGAGCGGGGGACGTTGGAATCGAGGACCAACCAGCGGTCGCCGGAAGTCTCTTCCTTTTTCTGTCTCCATCTCCGTCCCTTCCTTTCGCGATCTCCGTTCGATTCTCTTCCACGGGGAATGGAAATACTAATTTTGCGGAATACAGTGGCCGGACTGCGGTGAGCGCGCCCATTGGAAGACAGTGGTGTGGGTCGTGATTACCTGAGGATAATTATAGTCGACGTGCGCGCGGCTTATAGAAGGGGGTGGTGGGGCCCCCGGTGTGTACCACGTCCACGGTGCGTTTACGTGTGCGTGCGGGTATCACATGCCTGATGGAGGTCCAAGTAAAGTCATCTTTGTAAAAGCGTCACTTTCGAAGTCCCTTCTCTCTGGCCAGTTCCGGGGAGAAATACAATTCTTGTAGACTCATCGTAATTTCACGTAAATTATATTGGTAATATAATTGATTAAATATTATTACGAGAAAAAATATTCTATGTACACGTTGTATACTTTTCCATTTGTTATAAAGAAGATTACGTTCGTTATCGCTCGTTGTCACTATAAAATTAATCCAGAAAAGATCGTTTCGACATTTCGCGGTCACCGGATTAACACTGACGAAACGCATTTCGGCGAGACTCTTTTCGTACAAGAGGCGGCGAAGCTGCGCCGAAAGGAGACCATTGACAAAAGGCAGAAAAGGGAGTAAGCGACAACGAAGAACAAGCCGCGAGAAGGACGGAGAGGACGAATGCGAAGGGGGTCATGAACTTGCGCACTTGGAGCGGTTGAGAGAATTCGTGTCTTTGTCTCTTCGATGAAGGGCGCCGCGGTAGATATCTCTCGGGGTATATATGTGCGCGGTTTGAGGTGGAGGCACTAAATCAAGGCCCCGCATGCTTTGGATGGCGTCTAACAAATGAGCCAATGACAACCAGCCCGGCCTGGCTGCGCTCTCTCGCGTTCTCTCCGTCTCTCTTTCTCTCTTACGTTCTCCCGCCCCTGCCCCCGTTCCCCTTTCACTTCGCCGTATTCTCTCTCGCTCCCGCGGGAACAAAACGATAATATATTCGAGCGCGCGCGAGAGAGCGCAGACGGGATCCGGACGAATCGAGCGGATACTATATATGCTGTTTCGAGGTCCACGTGGTGGAAGGATGATCGAAGCTGAAGGAGGCGAAATAAGACGGAGCAAGACGGCGGAGGATCGTGGCTGTGGCTGATGGTAGCGGAGCGGGCGGGATGAAGCCTTTTACACGTCACCGAGAACTAATACCCCGACGCACGCTAATGACGGCCAATAATTTAAAATATGAATTTGTATAAATCACCGGTAATCGTTAATTTCTCGGAATGTTAGATCGGCCCGGTCCATCACGCAGCAGCGCAGGGCGACGGCGGTCGCTGCGTCTTTGAGGTCCTCACGGAGGTCATTTATGCCGGGGCCTCAGATTAATTGGATTAATTAGGCATTACTGTGCCCCAGGGCACGCCGGTGCATTAGTCGGCACCGGAGAACGGAGTCCTATGAGGTACCGACGAAGGTCTCCCCGCGACCTTCGATGGAGGGATCACTCTGGAGGATTCGCGGGATCTTTGATTTAGATCGACCTGCTCGGGCGACCTTCTCGATTCTCGGAAGCTATCCGTCTTCATCGTTCAATGAGCTTCGTGTCTACGAGTTTTTTGCGAGATTTCATCAACCTATTTTCTAGCAAATCAGACGAACTTTCTATAGAGTCGTGAAAAATTTCGACGCGGCGAACAATTCACGCAGCGCGGTAGAGAGTTTAAAAAATGATTGCTATTGCCGTTTATAGTGAACGCGTATGAATAATAAGACGCAAAAAAAGTCAGCATCAAAAGACTAAAACGGGACACAATCAGAGCACAATAGTCAAGCGCGAAATCGAAAGCTCGCGTTGACCTCGCGTTGATCCTGAAGCGTTCGTATCGCCAACGCCGTACGACACAAACGATCGTCGAATCGTCGGGAAGAGAACAGCGCGAGCGGGGACCTTTTTCTGTTGCATGGTCAAAAGTCATTACCGAGCAACGAAATTTGACATGGTTTTTACTCTTGTTGCGCGAGAGCGCGTGAGCGTTCGCCTATAATTATTTCCACATCTATCACTCCGGTCCGGCAATGGCCGGCGCGGCTGCAGCTCGAAGATTGAAGATCGGCTCGCTTGAAAAAAATGAGACGCGAAACCGGGGCCTCTTTCGAGCAATAGCACTGCCGGTGGGGAAAGAAGAAGAAGAAGGGACCCCTCGTCTATATGTGCCCCGTCGTCGACTGAATGCCAGTCGGTTTCCTCTTGTTCGACGACGGCGACGCACGAAAGGCTTCGATGACGTATGGTTCGTAGAAGAAGGAGAAATAAAGAGGGCGAGGTGAAGAGATGGAGAAACGTACCTGAGATTGTCCTCGGGTTAGGAGAAAAAATGTCATTGTACCGGGAGAAACGAGCAGTCATTTGGCCTCAACGGCTTGACGCTGCTTGATTTTCTGTGCTCACTACCGATCCATTGATGAGCACACGAGAGCCATTAACGGTTTGGCCTCGAGCGTATCTTGCGATGTTCAAGTGTTTCCGTGCAAAGAAGGATATATATCCGCTTCACAAAGGATAACATTAAATTGCGTATAATTTTCGACGGTCGTTTACACATGTCAATTCATACTCTTCGTAGGATATATCGTAAAGATAATTATTTATCTTCGCATCTAATTTTTTAATTGCGTGCCTATCTCAATGCACACTTCATACTTAATCATCGTAAATTGTCGCAATTTACGAAATAATGATTAGGACAAAAAACGATCGTAATTGCTCGTGTTTCATTCTCCGATGAACGATCAACCGCAGCGGTGATCTCATCGAGATCCCTTCGCCGTTTCCGTGAGGTCCACATGGATGCACTTATCTATAGTAGGACACTCTGATGTATTTCCGAGGCTTGGCGAGCGGCCACCATTATGCACATGATAATTAGAATGCGTTGGCGCGTGTCTCTATATATCCGCGCGTGCTGCACGCGTGCTGTGAGTTAGAATACCAGCTTCGCCGTTTACCGACTGCCCTTTCATTGGACCAGTCGCGCTGCTCTTTCAACAAGCTACTCGCTACACTTGTACACCGCCCAGGCAACGAGGCTTCTTTCTCTCTGATCCGCAACTACGGTTTGCGCGTCTCCGCCAGTGCACGTCCCAGCTTCGAATAAATTAGTCGAGTCACCTCCGCGCATCAAAAACGAAGCCGTAACCATCCAGGAGCCCGCGCAACGATGGGTCGCGTGAAGAGAAACGCAAAGAGATTTGCCGACCGTGTCCGCGGTATCCAAAGAGATGAAATAAAATTGAGAATCTGTTGTGTCTTGCATCGCATCGGAAACATCGTGACTTTGTAGCGACGCGATGTGTATAAAAATTTCGCGGTGCTATGAAGAACGCGACGTGATGTGATCCATTTTTAAAACGGACGGCTTTACGTCCAGTGATGAATATTTTATTAAAACCTTACAATTTTTTAATAACTAAGAAATAAATTACCTCGCAATTTTTGTAGTGCATTTTAACATTATCAACTTTAAAATTTAATTAATATTTACTTACTGCATAGGCCGTCCAGTTAATGGCCAAAATGATTAATTATTATGTCTATCTATGAAAATATTCGGTGCTACTGTTCTTTTTCTTTCTACACTCGCAATTTCCTTTGATAATTATATCGTTATACAGAGCTTCGGATGACACCAAAATCGACACAGGAAATTACTGAAATTCGGCCTGATTACAAACAGGCTTACGGTTTGCCAATATCATACATATGTACGTTCATGTAAGTACAATCCCGAGGACGGGGATAATTCCCGCGTCAAGTTTTAATATCGAGTTTCGGTATCGAATGCTGCTCAGAAGTGGTCGGAGATAAAGGAGGAGAAACGATGTTCTTACCGGTAGGAAGACTCGGCTTCGAGGCTCGGAATCATCCGCGCAGACAACGACGATATCTTGTTTCTTTAATAAACGGAAACGGAACGTAATCGTATTATTTGTTTCTACCTTTAAGAATACTATCCTCGTCCTAATACCCGGCTCGAAGTGGAGAGAGACGGAGTGACTAAACGCCGAGAAAGCAAAGACCACGGGGGGAGAAAGTGAGAAGGGGAAAGGAAGATCGAGAGAGATGGGCAAAGATCTACTACGGCGGATGAATGAATGGAGGGAGGGGAAAGAATGGAAGGAATATTTAAGAAGGTATTAAACTTCCCTTCTTCGTTTCTACCTCCGCCGTATGGATGAGAAAGTATTAACGTTGTATTTTATTCGCGGCGACCCGATGAGTTTTCAAATACGGAAAATACCTTATCGTCTGGATTTCATTTCCAAGTATCAGCGACTTATAGCCGACCATAGCCGGGTCTCCTGACGGCTCAAAGCATTCTTTATATTATATTTGACAGTATTATTCATTTAGTGCAATCTACAATTCGATATTTAAATTCTATTGAACATTATCGCAACATTATTATTACGCGTAATGATATTTAAATCTCAAATGAAGAAGTCATTTATATATCAGTTATACCTCAAAAAAAAGTATTTTACGTTCAAAGTGATTTTTCCATATAATCTCATATTCTAAGCTTACTGTTTTACAGCAGACATATTCCTCTTTCAATAAAGTAAAAAGTACTTTTTTCTGTCTTAAGTACTCTTGCTTATACTATTTTTTTCTTGATTTCAGTGGAATCCTTTTGAGGTCAATAAAATCCTCTAAGATTTAGAGGATTCCACATATATAAAAATTTTTTTTTTTTTGGGTGTATATTAATTCTCGATTCCCATCTTCTTAGTTTCAAAGTCAGACCGTATACCAAGTATAGTTTGTAGGAAGTCAACTCGGGAGATCTGGAAAGTTCGCACGCGCATGCGGTCGCGTAAAACGTGTAGTCGGGACTAATCCCGCGGTCGCTCCCGCTGCGATATTCTTATTGAGAATAGTAGCTGCAGAGCAAAACGTCCCGAGATCGCTGAATGGGGTACCGCGGTGCGCCAGAGTCAGGTGTCGGGCCCGAAGAGAAACGCATTAACAGGTGTTGCGCTCGGGGTAATAGCCGATATATCATCGCCGGGGCCCACCTAAACGAACTCGCGTAGCTATAGAAGGGGAAGAGGCATATGCCAGCGAGCGATATTTCAAGAAATCTCGAAGATCGACCGCGTGAGAGACATCGGGGTTTGATTGGGTGCACGACCAGCTGGTTGATAGACCTCAGCTATCTTCCCGAACGACGTATGAACGATGAGCGATAAACGAACCGGCGAGGCTAGATGACGGCTGTACTAATCGGATGCACTTCTAATGGTATAATAACGTCTTAAAGATGAGAAACGATTGAGATCACCGTGAACGTCTTTCCGAATAGCACAAGAGTCACAAGCGTGATTGTGATGGATAACAAAGAATAGCAAGACTTGATTGTATAATTAAGCGAAGAGACGACCCGCGGCAAATTATGAACTGATCAAGCGCGTGCGGAATGCGTTACTATAGGGAGTAATTTAAATGTGAATATGCAATCGTATTCATAATTACGCTGCGAACTGCGAGCGATTTAATGAATCGCGAAGGTTTTACTTTTGCTACTTTTGCTACTTTGTGAACGACAATTCGGCTTGTAGGAATTGAAATAAACTCCGCCGCCGCGGATCATCTGTTATCCTTAATTATTGCAAGCATTACGTGGAAGGCCCATAAAATGCGTCGCGCCGTATATAATCGCCGCTACCGCGGCCGAACCGATCTGTAACACTGCGGCAACGGGCGATGTTTCATCCGGATCATGAGCAAGTAACTTCTACATTACGTAGACGCTTACCGAGCGACCTTACCGGTCGGTGGCGGTGGCTAAAGACTCGGGGATCAGGTTCAGTTAACGATTACAAATTGGGTGCCCGATCGGTACCTATTCCCGGATTAATACAGCAATAAATAATCGAAAGCTGATTATCAGAAGCAGCGCCGCTTTATATTCAACGTTGTCAACGTGAAACGCAAAGAACCAATGGTCGCGCTTGGGAAGCGAAGAAAAATCACGAAAGGAGAAGACTGGTATAAACGAAAGAAAAATATAAAAAGCGAAGATTCAAGAAGGGTTAGGCAAAAGTGGCGAGAAGAAATCGGCGTGACATATTCTATATGTCCAATGTGTCGACAAACACGGGCCACAAAATGATAAAAAAAAAAAAACTTTAATTCCAATCAGCAATTTTGAAATTAATATCTGTTCTAACTTCGTAATCTTATCAACTTTTAACATCAGCACACTGAAAACGCCAATGGATTGCCGTTGCTCCTACTCAATATTCAGTTAATTTGACTAAAACAATGAGATAAAATTAGCGACATAGTAAGCCTCAATATGTCGTTAATTTATCTAATTTAACTTCCATGTTAGTCAAAATTAATGAAATATTGAGTAGGAGCAGTGGCGACCTATGGAATAATTAAAAATGACTCAAATTGAGTATAATTTGATACTACGAGTTTAACAGTGCAAAGAAGCAATAGTATAGTGATGATCTTTTAAAAATCTTGGATTTAAAGTCTAACTTCAAGTTTACTGTAGTTAATACAATTAAAGAGGTTTATATTTTTAAATAGCCAGATTAGTAAGGTATACAAAGTCCATTGATTCTAGTGAAGGGAAACGAGACGGGAACAAGGTAATACTGAAGAATCAAGAGAAAAAAGAAGGGGGAGAGAAGAAATAGGGAGTAAGGTGCAATCATAGGATCGATGCGACAATTTCTTAATGTCCAACGTATCCGTGCACCCGCGACACATTGAGCTGGTTTTAAGTTATACCAAGAGGAACGTAAAACCCGTAAACGTGCCCGCGGCCAACATATTACGCGCATTAATTCGCCGTGCTTGACGTGGAAGGCGATTCGTAATACGCGAGCGGGAGCAGAGGGGCCGAGGGACACGTCAACCGGAGGCGGGGATCGAGCAGGGGGTGCGAGAGGTGGAAAGAGGTGACAGAAACGAGGAAGAAGGCACCCGAGTACGATCCTAGTTTATAACGAGATTGGTAGGGCTACGTCCGATACGTATATTCGCGGCGTTGGATTTCTCGGTGTGTAATTATAAACTTAGATTCCAGTAAATATTCCCGTCAACCCTGGGCGACGGCAATTTACGAGATTAACCGAGTAGCATGCGAGGACGGGAAGGAGAGAAGGTGCAACAGACCAAGATACAAAGAAAGAGAGACTAAGAGGAGAGCAGGGGGAGGAGGGGAGGGAGAGCAGTCTTCGCAAAGACATTTAAGGGAGACTTCTCGAGGCCAAGCATTCATCATATAGCTAAATACCAATTCAAAATACTTAAGAGAAATATGTGAAAGATTAATAATTTTAAATAAATGTTTAATAGCATGGAATTTATTCGAGAGGAAAAATCAGAAAAAGTTACTTAAAAATGCTGCTGGAAAATAAGATTTAAATTTCGCATTATTATGATATTAGTTTTACAAATTACAAAATTTTCTAAAAAATTAAATAACATTAAAAATATTTCTTTGTTACAGAAAAAATTAATTCAAACTATTAAAATACTAGTTTTATTCCTATAAAAATTAATTAAATACGGGTGTATCAAGAGTAATTTTATTTCTTTCTACTTGTTTTTTGGACTATTTTATTAAACTATTTAGGAAAAGATGAATGAATTAAACATGCCGGCAAATAATTTTTTTGCGATAAATCGATATAATCGATTGCTATTCGATGCGGTACACAATAGAAAATAAATTATACTTTTTATTAAGCTTGAAGTGCGCGTATAATAATTCAAAAGTGGACAGAGTGAGAGAGAGAAAGAGAGAGAAAGAGAGAGAGAGAGAGATTGTATGCTACAAACTCGTAGATCAGCATTCCTGGCTCTCGATATTCACGGTTTCACACGTGCACATTGACTGAGATCTTCAACTTGATAGCGGTACATACGATATTCTACATTATTGCGTTTTATCCATGCACCGATATTACATCGTGTCATGTAATATAACGTAGCACTTTTTTAATATTTTATGCACTGCGAATAGTAGGAGAACCAGAGAAGAGAGCTGTCAGGTGTTCTTTTTTTCATATTAAATATATGATACACTTTATAATTTGTAATTTGCTCCTGCTGCGTCGTAAAATAATTCCTTTGTATGTGTCTGATAGTTAAGGACCGAATATAAACTTATTTTTATAAATGAAGTCAATGGACTTTGAAGCTTAGCATCGGATTCGTTATCTGGAGTATTATAGGAATAGATTTAAGTGCACATCGCGAATGTCGACTTGCTCGACATTAATTTTCAGTGTCAGGCGGTAACGATGCCATTTCAAAAACGATATAAATCAGTTCCCTGATATTACATAAGATTCTCGCTAGTATAAAATTAGTATTAAATGTCTATCTGCAAAGTCTTATGGTCGCATCTCATTTTCCACGTTCTATTTTATCTTTTATGCGCAATGCATGCAATGGAATGCATGCTAAATAGATTAAATCTTACAACTTTGTTATACTATTCATTAATGAAAATATCTCTGACTTTTATTAAAGATTAGATTCTATTCGAATGTTCAAATATCATTCTTTTTCTAATGCAGTTTTTTAAATACATTTTGATAATGGATTATATATGGCTCTTAAAGAACAATCAATTAATCGTATCTTTAAAATATATATATAACATTGTGCATAAATAATTTGATCCATATTATAATATGTAATATTATATTATTTAATATATGAAATCTCTGTTTTTCTCAAAATATATTTCTTGTAATTTTACGTAGCAAAAATATATGTATGCTACAAATGATATTATTATACCCCTATTTGTTGAACGGAGCAAACAAAGAGTGTATGTCGTCTAATTCGAACAAAGACGGTAAATGCCCCGTGACAGTCGGTCGAACTAACGTCATGGCGCTGCTTCAACGGATGTTAGTGGAGCATGGGCGATTGTAATACCATG
This sequence comes from Tetramorium simillimum, assembly GCA_011636635.1. Taxonomy (NCBI): domain Eukaryota; kingdom Metazoa; phylum Arthropoda; class Insecta; order Hymenoptera; family Formicidae; genus Tetramorium; species Tetramorium simillimum. Next base: position 31,247 of record VBVQ01000854.1, on the reverse strand, counting down.
GAATTAATCTATGCCCGCGATGGTAATAATAAGGAAATGTTTCAATCCCGATGATGTATGGTGCACCGTTGCCGGTACGTTCACAGTAGGAAAAGGGTCTTCGTTGTTCCACGCGGTGACGGTTGTCGTTGAAGAACGATCAATCTCGTCAACGAGTCAAGCATTGGGATCAGGGATCCTTCTGTGATGAGACAGATCCAACGGGGACCGCCGTAATCGTTTGCTACAATGAAATATAATACATTCCTAGCGTACGATTAAATGTCCGACACTTTTGTAGCGGTCTAAGATGCATTTAGAGCGTTGATTTAATAAACAACGGCTGTATCGGCTTATTTGCCTTTGATATCGTGTAATTCTCATTTTTATTATCGGGCATGCAGAATTTTATCTTTAAGAGAATCTTCTTACAAAATATCGGTTAATTTCACCGTATTATTAATGCAAAATGAATAATTATTGCATCATTTATGCGTAAACTGTATTAAATTTCTCAGAAAATCTATTAAACATCGTAAATTGATTTTTTTTTTAGATTTACGTTATCTCATATTAGTTTTTCGTTATATTGACCGAGCGTTTCTTAGATCACTCGCGGATGTCTCGCAGCCACAGATCTCGATCTCCGCGAGCGAAGCGCGGCGTGTCGGATCGCAAACAAACGCGACCACGGGACTCCGCAAACTAATCCTAATCTCGCGCTATCGACAAATCGCTCGCCATAAATCCAAGGCCAAGAAACCGAGCGCCAAGACGCTGCTACGTAATCGAAGATAAACCGCCGCGCTCCCTATCCTACCACCACCACCGCCGCCCCACGAGCGAAAAGCAACTATCGTACGGTTATCAAAGTCGAAGCAGGACGCCGGAACTGCGGGGGGTGTACTGTAAACAGGGAAAGGGTACCGGCGAGGGATGATGTGTCCCGGTAACTTATCCAAATAAATCAGAAATGCCGTCGAGCGTGTTGCACGTGAGCCACGATAGACGTTCGCGCGTTTACAACGATAAAAGATTTAAACGGCGGTTAGGCATTTGAATTACGAGGCCTTTGTAGAACGCGCGGAAGTGGAGCTGCGTTTCCTAGCTGCGCCATTCCTACGACTATAATGGCAGACCGAAGGCGATAACTCTTGCGAAATATGACCACCAGTTGCGGTTTTATTGATGCAAGATTAAGCGTAATTATATGACATTTTGCTAATAATTGCGGACATTTAGATATAATATACCTTCCGATAAAACACGAGTTATGCACAATATTTTACGGGCGTAATGGAATTTCTTTGCGAGTTGCTTCAATAAATTATGCAGAGTATGTTTCTGCCAGCCGTCTGATGCACTTGTAAATGTAAAATACGCATCGGCAAGCGTTATTATACGCATAAATAATAATGTTAGATACATAAATACGTAGAATAATTAGTAGGAAGCCTACGTATCGATCTGTGTGCGGGCATACAGATCATCCTTCGCGCAGGACTTTGGTAGTTTGCACCCTTCTACCGCGTAATATTAATATCTCTAATCATTCACCGGCCCCTTCGCACCCTTATCAAGGGATGCCATAGGCGTCGCTTGATACGTGTTATTCAGATTTATCCCATTTGCCTTTGGGACCATATTTATCCGTAGAACAAACCAAGTACACGGTCCGATAAAGCGTTCGTTTCGCGGAAAGGATTAATGCTAAGCCGCAAATGAAGGGTTCGGCCGTTTTTTGTCTTATTGTTAGCCTCTCTATGGTATACGACGGAATATACAGCACGCTCTGTTAAAATATAATCTCCAAAACAAAAAGATATATATATCCTTAGAACGAAGTCTAATAAAATTGATAGAATGGATTTTTTATTAATTGCTATTTTATTAAAACCACTCCTGGATACTTTTAATGTACCTTTCTTTAATATTCCTTTGCGAGTTGACATGAAGGGAGCGCAACGATTTTAAAAGAAGTGCGCATTCTCTCCATATTTTTTGTCGAGACACAGGTTCGTTTCGCGGCGTCCTACTTTTTTCCCCGCAGAAAAATATGGAGGGACGAGATTAATCCCAAAGTGCAGATACTGTGCATATTACAGGATGTTTCCACGCACGTATGGATCTGCACGGCTGACTAAAGGGCGTTGGTCAACATGATATCACGTTGAGCCATGAACGCGTAACGCCGACTCTTTAATTTTTAACGGACTCAGCATTTTCTCTCCCGCTTACGTGGCCCGCGAAGGGGTGGGATCATCCCCCGTGAAGGCGCGACTGGATATCAAAGTCGCTATTTATAAAGAGCCGGCGAGGGTGAGCGCGCGCGCGCGCGCGCCACACGTATATATCCTCGATAATACGCATTTTCATGCACACACATATATTATGCACGTATATATGGATACATGTATATATACGTACACATAGACGCGTGCAGAGAAGGCGCGCGAAAGAGGACATGCGGAGGGACCGGTCGGCCGTATTTGCATATAGAGAGCGTTAGGTAAGGGAAATAGAAGCCGAATACGTGACAGCCTTGCTCTGGGAGGCGATTCTTCGCCGAGAGACGGACACTTCCTATCAGCGAGTTCATTAATAACCAGACGAAGCTGGCCAAAGGTGAGGAGGGTAGCTAAATGGCCGAACGTTTCTCCATAATCTCTCACCCCTCTCTTTCTTCCTTTCTCCTCCGCCTCCTCTCTCTCTCTCTCTCTCTCGTACTACTACTATCCCTCTACGGCCCTTTTAATGTACCATAAATGATCCTTCGTCTTCAGTGCAGACCTTATCTAGCCAACACACGAGGAAAACTCGTGAGCCATTAATGCGGCGCGATAACAGCTGAAAAGAAAGCGCGCTGATAAATCGCGAAGGAATACGCACGCTCGTCCATAAATTAACGGCTACAGGACAACGCTCGGTCTCTATTTGTACGTCCTTTTTCGCTTGCGGTCTTCAGGTCGTTGATGACGAGCGTATGTTGTACGAATAAGCAATACTAAATTCATCTTAAAAAAAAAAAGGGAACATGGAACGAATGTGATTATCGATATTCGTGTAGAAACAATGAAGGCGGTGGGAAGACAGTCGAATTGTTTGGCGGAAATGCAGGTACATATGAATGATATTGAGGCAATGGCAGCAGCTGGGTGGCGCAGGACGCACCTGTCGACCTGAACAAACAGAAACAACAGGTAACAGATAACCGTTCTTTCTCTTTTTCTCTGTTCTTTTTCTCACCGACTCCAATATGTTGCTCGCTACTCGATGCGCATTAGCTATGTATTGTTTACGCTTGCACGCTCGATCACTCTTTTTCCGTTAATAATAGGAGGGTAGTATCCATTTAAAAAAAGCCTGTTGGCAAATGAATAATCAGATTGAAAACACTGTCCTCGAAGAAAGTAATCGATTAGCTTAGAGAGAGTATTGAATAAAAATAGAATAAAATTTCAAGATAGAAATTGTAAAAGAATAAGATTTTAGAATACACTGAGAATCCTGATTTGCTGTATGAACAAAAAGTGAGCGAACAAATTTTACAAACAAACCATTTAGTTAAATTTTCTTTGAAAGATTTGTTTACTCACTTTTCGTTCATACAACAAAATAGGATTCTCAGTGTAGACATGATAAGTCTTAGCAGATGTAAGGTAATAAGATGTAAGGTAATAAAGATTCCTACGTCGCCAATTGCTCTAATACGCAAAGTTTTCACAATGAAAATAGCACCGTGATGAACCGCAAGAGCGGCAACTAGGACCAACCAATCAGATGTGGACCGTCTTCGCTCTCGGGGGTGCCTCTCTTTGAGGCATACAAACGGGTGGTTCTGTTAGAGTCGCCATAAGTCACAATTAGGTCACGGGTGGGCAGAGGGTGCGCCGGTGTGTCTCTCCGGTGGTATAAGTGTATAGCGTGGCTCGCGCTACGAAAATCAGGCATCTCGAATGAAACTGAAACGTACGTGGCCGAGGGGAACGGCTCCGCGGTGGATGCCAAACGAGAGAATCCGGTTGGTCTATACTGATTTAACGCCGGTCTAATTCGAGCGTCCGCGACGTCCTACGGCTATACCCGTCTATAACGCATAAATAATTACCACTTAGCTCCTTTGTCGTTACGTTGCCACGTTCGCCCCGTCGCTCCTCTTTGGCCCGGGTTGTCCCCTTTGTCCGCGCAAATCGTTTACGACCGTAAGATTTATCGTCGTGGAATACGGCGTCTGTCGCACGGTCACCGTGCCGGAATCATCATTAAAGATCGATAATTCACGCGTATTATGATGCGCCTGGGCCGACTGATAAACAACGGCTTTACTGCGCAACGACTCAGTGAAGCGTTTTAGTGTCGCGCGCTAAAATAGTTACGCCGATCTTAGCACGCCGAATGAGCACGTTTCCAATAAACGCAGTACAACTTTACGCTGTCTGTTGGCCGCGCGCGCGGAATGTCGATGCGCGTTGTCTTGCTACTTGTTGATGATATGTAGGTATCGTTCGACGCCGTTTTAGACGCCGCGGAATGAAATCCTCGGCACACGCTGCTAATAAACTCAAGGAAACAGTATCACGTGCAGAATGTGGAATGAACAGAAATAAGCAACCTAAATCTTTAGCATTCCGACTATTTTAATATTAGTTTGAAATACAGACATGTTCATGCATGAAATTATAATTAATTTGTTACAACTACAATTATTTTTTTATGAAAAAGTCACGTTGTCAAAATTCAAAAGTTTATGTTTTTCAAGCTGATGACGAGATATGAACTTAAAACACTAAAATGATAAAATATTATTATTAATGTTTATGAGCTTACTCTTCTAATTTTACTGCAATTTTATTAATCGACACGCAATATTAAATTCAGACGGTACATTCGACGGAATATCTGAGACATTGTTAAATCCTGAAAGACCGTTTCAACATCGTCCGCGAAGACCGTGCAAACGTAGGCGACGTGGCGCATAGCGCAGTGAATAAAAGCGGCGATCAAGAAGGAGAAAAATTCCAGCGGTCTCACGTACCGCGCCGGGAATAATCGCGCCGGCGAAAAATCGAAGTGGACCTTAAGATAGAGCGCCATTCCGTTATCTTTACGGCCAGGCGATTTCAGTCTGGCGTATGACTGCGATCGCGGGATCGTGTATTTGCGCGTGCACACGTAAGTTTAGAACGCGAGGGAACGACCTTAGGCCGTGCACCGTCCCCCGAGGAGCACACACAGTCACCGTCCTCGTGGACCTCTTTCCCTCCCGTAAAATTTTACGACGTCGAGTTATAATTATTTTATTATCGCCGATCGTAAACGATCAAACAGTGAAGGTAATAATATGCAGTAAATACCTTTAATGGACAGTCCAAGTGCTCGGGTGAACGTGTTAAGACGCGGCCGCCGTTAAACAGCGGGGCGCCGCTGCGCGTTCCCGGATCGATCGATAGATTTATCTGGATTCGTCTTAATTTATTTCGCGTGGAGGCATTAAAAGTGCGGACTCGCTTTGCCGTGAACGCTGTGTCCCTGAGAGCCAACGTAGAGAGTCGCATTGGCTCTCCGAGCTATCAGATTTCATTTCTCTCACATTTTCTTTTGCATCCCTAACGGTACAGATCGTTGAGCTGGTATTTTTATGACGTGATCATTATTTTTATGCGTGAACTTGAATCCATGCGTGTAAGTCAGTCCGAAACTATGTCCACGCGCGCATTAAAGTAGTTGCAAGAAGAGACAAGCTTTTCAAGTGCCTAAGCAATTATGTCCCTTCAGCGAGATACTTCGCACACCTCAAATCGATGGTTACTTGTTGATGCAATCATTATCGAGGATCGTTAAATATCAATTTGACATGCTGTGCGTAATTAACCCTTGAGACCGAACACATCGAAGATTGAATTGGTAATCAGTATACCCTATGGACCAAATTATCGCACGTCTCGCGTAGGTATACAATATGCGACTTCAATATCGGAATTGCATCTTCACCCCAGTGAGATAATTGCCTCCATTTCACATATAATCCGCACAATTCAGCGAAAGAGATTCCATTACAAAAGCGGATTCGCAATCTACCGAAGAAATTACTAATCATTAAAAGAGCTTGTACAATTCGACCGTAGAAATGTATAGTCATAAAATCTAATTACCATCCGCTACGAACCACACGTTCATGATAAAATCGTTGGCGCAATTTTGTTTTGTTTAGCATAAATAGTAGCGGAATAAAAAACATGTTATCGCGATTTATACGTAGGTACAGTATAATATACAGCGAATTTATTCTGAGAAAAATATAAATACAATGGGGAATAATTGCAAATATTCCGAAATACATTACGGTCATTAGAGGGGTATTAACCGGTAATACTCCATTCTCTATGACCTATTTTTCCTTATTTGTTTATTACATAGGGATTACCATGTCCCTGTGAAGGATAAGGCGTACCACTTCGAGAACCCCTGCCGTAGTATTCACAATCACGGATTTGATTTGGCGTCGGTAATATAATGTCTCTAACGAGAGTGTGGTGTAAGGATAAGGGTGGAACGAGAAGGAAAGAGGGCGAAGGAGCGAAAGGGGGATAGCATGTAATGCCATAATGCCAAACCAACACAGTCTCGCTCGTCAGTATCTTTGATTAGAGACTCTATCCTCCTGATTTGCTTCTAATAAACCCATAAAACCGCCGGGAGATCAGACTCCGCGCGATGGCCACGATGATTCAAAGATTCATCGAAGAAGGAGGGAGAGGGTCACCATCTTATCGATATGTTCAAACGAGATAGCTTATGGAGACGAAGAATAAGACGCTCGTAAATTGGTTACGCGGGATTTTCATTCAATTACGTACTGCGAATAAAATCTATATATACACATTATTAATCCCTTTCTGCGCAGAATCACAACTCATTATCCTTTTTACTACCGTACGCAATGTGAATAACATGTAGTCACGGGTTGTACATGAAAACTTGAAATTGCATCTCTTGTGAAACAGCAGTATTGTTTACTGTCGTTTATATAGAAAAGCCGGGTCGCTCGATCGAAAGTTCAGTTGCGAGCGTTCGGTGTGGGTGCATTTTGATATATTCCCAGTGAGATACGTCCATTGAGAATGTACGCTGCGGAAGTTCATTCGACATGCCTGACAAACATGTCAGCGCGCCAGGTCGGTATTGCAAGTTTTCTGAGGAAGAGTTGCGAAGGCAGCGCGGAATCGCCAAATCGGCTAATATACCAAAGTTTTCGCATCATCCGCCTAGCTATCTTCCATCTCTTCGGCTCTTTCCACGCTTATTAACTCCCGCCGGTGATTTCTGCAGCCAGCGGGAGGCATTCCCGGTGTATATAACGCTGCCTTCGAGCCGTCAACCCACTCTGCTTGGTTTACATCCTCCAAAGACGCTCGTCCGCGTTCCAAGGATTTGGAACCGGAGAAACAAGTCGAATAAATATTCATAGCCGATATCCACCGCAACTTTCAAAAAGGATTCCACATAAAAACTGTTCTGTATCAGATAACCGTGGCTGCGTTCCGAATTAGCCGCCAGTACTGAAAATCTATAATTTATGCCGCGTACACTGTGCAGTACAGGTATTAAAAGTATCTCATTCATATAAGTATTACTCAAGACAAATTGTCAGTTATTTGTTCTTGCGGAGAATTGAGATAGCCTACACAAAGGAAATTCTTTTCGTCGAGGCAATTTTATTAAGCCGTCGTGTAATTAAAGGTCATTACTGTAGCACTGTGACAAACGATATCAGTCAATCAGCCGCTTCCGCTTCCTCTCCAACGAAACTTTCAGCCAATTCCTGCATTTCCTCGCCTCTAAGCTTCGCGAATCCCACACGGCTTTAAGCGGATGAGGGAGCGCGAGGAGCGGGAGGGAGGAAGGATACGGAGGAATCTTGATTCGAGCCGGGACTTTTCTTTTCCCGCTCTCTCGCGTTCCACAACACGAATACCGAGGAGTTAACGAACGCACGGTACTCTCACTCTCATTGATATAGTCTTGGCCCACGCGTCGTCATAATTACAACGTGCACGCACTGCGTGTCCCGTACTGCGTGATCGGCGTGCCAAATGCGCCTTTATCTCCTTTAAGAATCACGTTCATCGGTGCGATTTGAGTTTGATCACGTCCCTATATACATACATAAATAATAAATTTATATTATTAATAGAGATTTATATATATACACATACAAATCCTTTAATAATATAATTAATAATCGTGTAACATTGGATATTAATTTTCGGCTAATGATTTATTATATTGATACGTCGGAATGCTGCGGATTGATGACAAAGCTGAGATGGAATTCTCGATATCGCACTTGTTACAGCTTGTGGTGCACAGATCGGTACAACAACTTATCGGAACGACGTTATGATGTCATGATGACATCATCCGCCGACAGATCTGCTGCCGCTGCATCGAGCAGAACCGGCCGACGCTCCAGACAGGATATTGTCGCGGCGCTCATTCACTAATTGATCCATCGTGGTGTTTTATTTAACACTAACGGCGCGCGGTTCTCAATCTGCAATCTAAAGTGTCGTTGACTTTACGTCGCAATTTCACGACAGAATATAATAAACCAAAGAATAAAACCAAAGAATTTTGGTACCTCACACGTCCAAATTAGAAAACGAACATGTAATATTGAGCACAATTGAAATCTTAATTTTACACGAATAGAAACAAGTTTAATTTCGCACGCTTTATGTTATAAATTTTAGATATTTCTAGATACATTTGGAAGATGTATCTATAAACTATCATATAAAAATGATATATTCATATTTTTTTCTTTTATCAATTTTAGAATTTTACACAAATACTCTTTATTTTATACCAACTCATCTTCAAAAATAAACATTCATCATTAATAAAGCTTTGTTGAAGACTCGGCATTAAATTGATTAAATTCTCGACGAATATTTTCCAAAAGATACGCATAGGAAGATGAGAACCTTGAAGCAATGGTATTAATTCATAGAGTTCATAATCTATTAGTTATGTTAGCGGGCGAGCCGTTAACGAGTGTAATGGCAGCACACGCTATCTACGTGTCATTTAACTCCGACACCCTCACACCATCGATGATCTCATGTCGCGGCCGACTTGACTTGACTTAATTGTTTGTTATCATTACTGAACGCGTGCTATTGAAATTAATGTTAATCCGTCTCGGTTAACATATGTGCTCTCATAAAACCTGTTTCCGGTGCATGAAGCGAGCACGCTTAATAGAATTAAGCTACTTGTGCCCTACCTAAGTGACTCTCCGCAATGAACAGGCAGTTTTTTTTTTCATAAAGAGGGATGATTCCTAGAATACTTAATTTCTTTACAAGTTATCATTTCCGGTATTAGCAATACCCTTTTCAAACAGCATCATCATATTATAAATAATCAGCGTTCAATGGTCAGGTAGGCATTTGCATTACATTTATGATACGATTAAATTGCTGATATACAATAATAATAGTTGCGTAGAATGTGAAATAGCTCTATTAAATCGTAAAATCTTACCTGTATTAGTATAGAATTTATCATTATAATTTCATAAGGTAAAATCGTGCGCGACAAATTTGAACCAAATAAGAATTATTAATTTCATTGTACCAACGTACGACTATCTTTACGTGGAGAAATTACAATGCTTTTGCCGTTTTATGCACTCCTATATAATTTAATCGATACCTGAATGATTGACCTCGACGCGCAACAAATTATTAAGCCAGTATCGATACGGTTACCAAGTGCACAATCCCGTGCGCGAACATGCAAGCAGATAAGATCGGACAAAGTATTAGGAATTATCAGCAATAAAAGCAGCAAGCGCTGCTCATTATCCTACACACGATCGTAAAAGGCTTCCTTTTTTCTGCATCCTTACCGGAAAATTCAAAGCCCGTGAACATGAAGTTATTTATCGCGGGGCATATACTCCAAGATGGAATGAAGAGTCAATTAAGAATTCTTCATTAAATTCCCGTAGCTATCTGTAATTACTGGATCATTAATGGGAGCAACCGAGTATGGTATCTGGAGAAACGAAAGGTTGTAGATTATTACCGGAGATGCATCGTGATGTAAGTTATGAATTAATATCACGATAGGCATTATCCCTGAGGAACCCCTTTGCCAACTAAAGCGTCGTAAAACTCGCGCGATATACTCGATTCGTATCAACAATAATTAGCATTAACAGTCCTTTTCTTCTTTCAGCGCGGCAGCTCTCGAAACGCTTTACGCGGCAGACGCGAAGAAATACGGAATTATTTTACCATTGCGCGGTTATTTCGCTCGCGGCAACCTTTATCAGTCCTCGCGGCATTGTATCGAAAGATAATGGATCGCCGTCGCGGTCTTTTCGAAGTCCGTTAAACGGCTCATCATGAATTTCACAGGCTGTTCGGGCAATCTGTAATAATATCGATCAGCGGGGTAGACACATACGGACTATCAACCATATCTGGACCGTGCCCGATTCGTAATAAACTGCGATCAGCAACTATCTACAGCCGTTGCGAATACGACTATATATATGTAAGTACCGCGAGAGCCGGTTTCCAGCCGATAGACGAAAAGTCTGCTATCGCGCCGCATTATCTATCGCCCGCGATTATGTCACTGTGAAATCTATTATTGTGAGAATGATCTCGTATGCGATGTCTTGTGCGACAAATTGGAAGTAGATAAAGACGATTAATTTTATCGTCAAAGATAATATCTCTGTTTCGCGACAGATTGCGACCATTGACATTACATGGACATTTCATTCAACGGTAATCAGGAAGCTTCATAAATTAAAATGCATTTCCAAACGTATCTGAAAATACTGTTTATTTATGGAACTTGCGTATTTGAACAGACGATCGTCACATGAGGCATTTACGGTTATATAACGTGAAAGCCAATTTTGGCATCGCAGCTCGGAAATAAATTATCGCGGTGTAAAAGCTCGCTATAAAGGCAGCTGTTATTTTCAAAGCGGCAGATTGTACCATGCTTGGGAGCAGTTTATAAAATAAGATGGTAATTTGATTATTTAAAAAAAAAGGAATCGATAAACAATGTAATTCTCTTAAAATTATTCTCTTAAAAGATTTCGTCAAAAGAAAATGTAGCCAATTACGAATTACGCGAACGAAAAACGAGCTATGGTAAATTAAGAATATGCTCGGCACGAAAAATACTATTTTTATATTATAATATAATAGCGTAACTTCTATTTTCGCGGAAAATTATTTTAAGAGGAGACGTATTTCGAGAGGGAGCTCCTTGCTAAGGTGAAATTATATAAATCTGGTCTATTGTGTCGCGGTACGATCGAATGATGATGCTAGTTTCGTGGGTTGGTGAGTTATTGCCTACAGGTCAACGACCACATTATGCTCTGTCTCACAGCTACATTGAATTAGAATCGTTTATCGTCAATCAATGAGAGGAAGTCGAATGACCAAACAAAGCCTCGGATTAATAGTAATTTTTTTCAATTCAGCCAATATTCACTAACGGATGGGATTTGAATTTTATTACAAGATTATTTGTCTCATTTTATTACAAGATTGGTCATCTCAGTTGACAGTAATTAAAATAAAAACAGGGATTTGCCATCGACAGATTTAGGAATAAATGCATAAGAAATATGTGCAACGTACATGCAATGTACGCACTTCATTCTATTGACAAAAGTTGCTCGTTTCGTCGGTTAACATAGTATTCGACACATAAACCCGATCTTAGCGAATATTCTCGCGGTTAAGGCAGTCATCATAGATTACACGGCACGGAGAGCACTTTGCTCCCATTCTTGCGTTTTGATTTCTCTCCTTTTCCGTCAGCGACGCGCCAGCAATACTTTCGAGTACGCCGCCGGTTGTAACGCGGGACTTAAAAGTGTATAGACAAAGGTTATAGATTGATTCTATGAATTTGTTTTAATACCCGGGTATTAGGGATCATTAAATCTGGCATGACCGAACCGGTCGCTCTCTTATGACCATGAGGATCATAAGTCTGTGGTTACGGTCGATCGCCATTCAACGATAACACCGCTAGGTCAGGCTCGAGATTGGTTTGGTCTAATTCAAAGACAATTCTCGCTTTTTCTTAAACTCGGACTTGGATTCAATGCAAAGCACGGAGCTCGAGTAACAATTGAAGCGTCGATGTAAAGAAATTTAGCATATTAATCGAAATCAGATTCTTTCCTTTTCTGTAGCATTAAAACCATGAGAAAATTTAAAAATAGTACACTTGTAATACCACGGTCAATCGAACTTTTTGTCACGCTGTGTGACTCGATGCGAGACGTTAGATTGTTCTATTAATAAATCCTCGTAATGCGAGCGACGACGAGAATCTGCGCGCAAAATGATGGCGAACCTTCCTCGTAAGTGAAGCACAAGAATTCGGCGGTGCCGGCAAAAGTGGCAAGTAACGACTGCCGTCAGAAACGCGACAGACTGTTGTGCGTCAAGCGCGCCCGTAACAGGCGCTTTGCGAAGCGCTTGTTACGATCCGGTCTTGTCCTGGTACACGTTGCATTTAGTCAGGACCACCCCGAGGTCCGCGAACGCCTCTGCCCACGCACGCGAGGGCCGTCCCGACGCCGCGGATATTTATACAGCTATTGTCCCCGAATCCAGCGTCGATAACTCAGTCTAATTACACCGAGAGTAGGACATATTATACCCACTGGGAGAAAGATGACGGCTATGACGTAAAGATTTGTCGTATTAGCGATGTTGTTACATTCGCGACGATTACGAAATGCGATTTGGGACGCGAATAACCCTTGACAATAACCCCTAATTAACATATTATTCTGGTTTCGTAGCGCGTGATTGTTATTTTGGCATACTTTACTCACATTAAATACGTCTTCTCAATTTCTACTTAAATCCTGATTAAAAAAAAAATTATGTAACAGAGTTTTTAACGGAGTATTTTCATGGTACTTAAGAGTTTAATTTATATTATTTATTAAATTCTTATAGGATCGAAACGACATAATCTATTTTGCAAACTGGACAGATTCTGGAAAGATCGAAAGATATTCGAGAAATCTAATGAAATGTCCAGCATATTTTTATACATGAGGTAGGATGTTCTAATAATGTCTCATCACGCACGTGTGACATGATACCTTTATACGTGTCACGCTGGTAGGTTGGCGAACGAATGAATGAAACGCAGTAACAGGGTAGAAGAGGCGCGGGGAAGGAGAACGGCCGCGACTGTAAATAACGGCTTCTATAAAATAAATGTAACGAGTCGTTCGATAGCAAAAGGCTAATGAGAATAGGTGCGTGCGAATGCCGAGAGACAACGCCCCAATTAACATAACGCATCATGCGGAGACTTTTATTTATTTATATTCGTCTCTAGAGAAAGCGAGAGAGAAAGAAAGCGAGAGGGCGGGAGGGGGAGCGGTGGGACGCGGAGGAGGAGGCAAGCTGAGTTTTATTTATGGCCTATCAGGTTAATTAATAACGCACGACTCTGTCGTCTATGGCTCTCGTCCTCGCTCTATCATCGTGAGCCTCTCCGTCTCTCTCGCTCCGGCCGGAACTTGGCGTGTATGGCGAATGGCGTGGAAAAATTAATTCGGTCATTAACGAATCGCATTCGTAATAGCGCGACTCGTGCCCGCCGAGTCCCTCGGGAGCGGGATGAGAAAGGATGAGCGCGGTCCCGCAGGTATTCCGGGGAATATCGATTAATCAAACGAAGGGCGAGCACTTCGCAATCAGTGTTAACAAAGTTTAACGAGCTTCCTGTTATCGCGCCCCCCCTACCCCCACCTCCCCCGCGATAAGTGCGCTTCGTAGATATCAGCCCTTGATAAACGCAATTGCAAACGGCAATGCGAATTAGCAGCGTCGTTATTTCGTGGATTCAGGCTCTGACGCGGCGTACTTTCGGTGGCTCTAATGCCGGCATTATTACTAATCTGGAATATACCTGGCGAGGAAGCTGCGGTCCCGGGGAAAACTTCGGATTCAACACGTGCAGTTAATACGGGAGACATTTTACGACACCGAGCTTTCGTGCGCGGCGACCTTCAGAAACGTGCTAGGTCAGGTTATTAAGAGGGCACGAGGACTCTTGTTTTATAGAGGTTTGAGACGTTTAAAGAAGATGGTATCCTTCGGCGGTGGAAGGTCAGCCGAATTCAAACGACCGTCTCGGAGGATCTTTCTTTCCCGGGAAGCGGGCCGATCGTGTTACACCGGTCTTTCGGGACCTGTGCGCTAGTAATTATCCCTTCTCTTGACTATAGAGACACTTCGGATCGCGTTACACTGTTGGTTCTTACAATTAGTGAAGACATCATCTTTTTACGCTCGGCGACATAAATTATTTCGGCCGGTTCCTTCAAATTTTATACGCCTGGAAAAGAAATACGGATCTGAATGAGCTTAAAAACGCGCGAGCGTTGCCACGAAATAAAATGAGACGTAATGTAAAAATACATTTAATTATCAAATGTATCGTGTATTATCGGTGCGCCTCCAACGACAACGCTCGTTGCGACCGCTAACCGTTGTAGTCACGCGAGTACGGCGTTCGCGGTGCCTATCGTGAACGCAACACTGCCATAAAGGATCTCGATACATTAACATACGCGACGTGATTACCAGCAGATATCCCCGTGACCTGGCCGGGGTCTTATCACACTTCCGCCGAACGGCGGTACAAAACCATCGGAAAAATACATCATAAGCGCAGTCGTGCTTACAGCGAGTTGTGCACGCACACACACATACGCCGTGTACGCCGGACACAATGGAACACAGCCGTCGGGCTCTGAGCGATTCTCTCGCGATTCCCTTTCTTCCTCGCTCTCCCTTTCTCCTCCTCTCTTTCTACGGAGTCTCGGTATAATGTTTTATGGCGGCGATCAGCCGTAGAAGTATGAAGTGTCGATAGAGCGAGGCAGAAGCGAAGAGCGGCGAAGATCAAAGGGCCCATAGAGGCCGCGTGGTAGCTCGGGGGACAGGGAGAGGTCCCCTCTCCGCCCTTCTACATCTCACTTTCGTCCCTCACCGCCGCCGTCTTGTCCAACTCTCTTCTCCTTCGCGCCGCCACGCTCTTCGTCGTGATCTCTCTTTCGCTGGCTGTCTCTCTCTCTCTCTCTCTCTCTCTGTCTGTCTCTCGTACCGTTCCAACACTCTCTTCCCCACACAGCCCGGACGAATGGTTTCTGCGTTTGCTGCAAGTCTTTCTTCTTCGTTTGCTCTTGATCCTCCATCTCCTCTTCTCCTCAATCTCTTCTTCCTCCATGATTGGCGCTGGCTTCATGACGATTCCGTGATTTTCTTCGGCACTCGAGAGACCGGCGAATCGTATTTTCTGAATACCGTCGAGTCCCACGCTGAAGATATTGAAACCCACGTTACGAGAAGATGATGGAAACGGCGAGCCTTGGATATGAAGCGCAAAAAGGATTGAAAGACTATCGGGAAGATCAGCATTTAGATGCGTCGGTTCGAATAAACGGTTTAATTTGAAATTTATGGAGTTGATTAGTTATTTCGCATTTTGTCTACGGATAAAATTATATCAAATAAAATTGTCAAATGTATTTTAATTAAGCGTTAGTTTTATACAAAATTTTTGTTGAATATAAAATTGCAATCATAATTATGCAATCAATTTATCGCATTATCTTAAATGAATCTTGAATTTTCAGAAGTATATAAATTATACGACATCATCGTATAATTTATGTACTTCTATAAAAAAAATGATAAAGCCAAATATTTTCGTCATCGTAAAGATATTTTAAAGATACTTTCCAGTACGAGATTCGAAATGTGCGTTGAGGTGACGAATTAACCAAGAGTAACCGTGAACTAATGACTCCCGAAAAAAATCTCGCGTTAAGTAAGACGCGATTTCTTGCCAATAAGTGACGTTGAAAAAAAATACATGGCATCTCTTGTCGTTTCATTCAAAATGTATTTTAAAAGATTTCGAATTTTTTTTATTACAATACATTTTGCATTTCGGTATATTTATTTACTTATTAATAAGTAAATAAAGTCCGATTTTTCCTGAGCGGCCGCGCACGTAATCGTATAAATTCCAGCCGGTTATTATCGGCAGACCCGCCGGATCGCTCGGAGACCCGCTCGGGGATTTGGATGAGTCAGCCTACCGAGTGGCGTTCTGCTAATTTTTCAATTTATCCCTTCAATTACGGCGAAGTGCGCGATACGTCGACAATTGGCCGCTATTAGTTTCGAAACGCGAGGATTCGGAGCTTCCGCCGGCAGAAAAAGAATTTCGCGCGTCCCGACCGCGCCGCCGACTGTGCGCCCCGGCGCGGCGCGGCGCTTCCGCTCGCGCCGATCGACGCCGTCATCTCGGACGGGGGCCGTTAATACGGGAATAAGAAATTAAGAGGGCGGATCCTCCCGTTCATGATCTTATTCGGCGAGCTTAACGTCGCCTAAATGCCGGCTCGCGCGAAATTTACATTCTCGTCATTAAGCGCATCTGCGACATTCATCGATCTGATTATATAAACTAATAAATGTCGTCCTTTACTTTATTTACACGCCGGAGTTATCATAATAAGAGCATACTCACGGCGGAAAGTGGATTTTAAGGTCCATCTGCCGTGTTACGAGCGCGGACGCTAATTCTGTATGCGAGCCTCGGATTATCGTATCTTTAGGATGATTCGATTAGGTAATTTCAACAAGATAAAGTAATTTTAGCAATTTCATGTAGTCGTATCATCTATAGAGTAATTTTCTCATTAAAATCATTATTAAACGCTCATGTCGGTCACGTTATAAATATATATATATATTCGAACAATTTTATACACAATCTTGCGATTAATTTAGATAGAAGTTTCCTTTCGCCTGGAGATACATAATTATTAATCTCTACCGAGCTCCGCGCTTGAACATAGGCTGAAGACAGCGTATGTTAATATTCTGCAAATTGATTTATTCCACGAGATTTAACATTTCTAACGCCGGCTAACGAGACAACGATAATTTGTCGCGAAAAACGGACTAACGAGCCGACGCCATTCCCGCAATTAGCCGCGCGCGTAAACGCAGCCTCGGCCGGACAAAGGATTACGAATACACTTGCGCGCGATGATGAGAAGGCGTCTCTAGTCGTGATCGCATAAATCAACGCAAAAACGGAGAGCGGCCGCTGCTCGAGTCGAGTCGAGACGGGAGAGCCGGAGTGGACTGCGCGAGAAAGGGTCAGGCCGGCCGACCGGCCGGCCGGCTATCACCGGGTATATACCTGGCGGGTTCTGGAAAACATTGACGCGCGACAAGAGGCAACGCACCCGTCCCGCCGATGACACAGCGGCGCACGTGCGCACGGAGTAGTCGTGTATAAATAATACAAGACGCGGACAAAGATGCCGCCCTCCCGGCCATTTGTTTAAATTAAAATTATCTCGGCGGGGAGAGGAGGCGAGAGAGGTGGCCCCGCGAGTACCCGGGCACGCGTGTCGCCGCACGCCGCACACGATCGCGCGCACACGGGCCTTTTATTATGATTGTTAATGGCCGGTTGGTCGTATGTTAGGCGCGGGCCCCGCAGAAAGAGAGCGCGGATACACGGCCGAGTTTTGCGAGGGTGTTCAACACGTGTGCGTTTGCGTGTATTGTGTGTACGTGCGCGAGCGGAACGTCTGCGTGCGGACGTAAGATCGGGCAGTTTTTTTTTTTTTTGCTCGGTCCTACGAGTTGCTCGTCGGTGTCTGATATTTCACTTATTCCCATCGGTACGTAAAGTTCATACATTTTCAATCAATCCGTATTTGATTAGTTACACTGTTAAACTCGGAGTGTCAAATCATACTCAATTTGAGTCATTTTTAACTATTCCACAGGTCGCCGCTGCTCCACTGAATTTCATTAATTTTGACTAAAATGAAGGAAGGTAAAATTTTGACTAACATGAAAGTTAAATTAGATAAATTAACAACATATTGAGTAAGACTTACTCAATGTGTAGTTAATTTTATCTTACTGTTTTATGTTAGTCAAATTAACCGAGTATTGAATAGGAGCAGTGGTAACTCATAGGAGCTTACAGTGTATAGCTTCAAGAAACATAGATTCGTCATCTTTCGAGTCTCAATTCCACTTTATTGTTAGGCATTATAAAAAATACCGGAATCTGTTAGACACCGGCCGTCAGGTTTCTATTCCGTCGAACGTGATCGTATTCATAGCCGTGGCCCGTGGGGAATTTATTATTCGAGATACGAAAAGCCGGCGGATTTATCGGAGATCCGATGACATAAAGATGAGGCCGAGCGTCGGGATTAGAAATCAGAGTGAGCCCAGAGAGTCGAAATAGAATCATCAGGAATGCCGGGCATGCCGCGGCCTTAAATCTGCCGGCCGATACCGATCTCGCCTCTATCGATAGCCTTATGAGCGGCCTTAACCGGATCCTGGAAACGTAGTGATTCGTCGGTGACTTTACGAGGATCGTTACGGACGTCCTGTCGATTCCGTCCGCGGCTAATTGAACGTTTTCTCACGTGAGAGGGAGAAGGAGAGCAGGACCCCGGGCGACGTCATTCGAGCTCTCGTTTGTAACGATCGCAATCGGCGATCTACTTCCATCTACACAAACTAATCTTCCAATTAGCACAGCAATAGCTACATCTTTTTAGCTCGATAAAACTAAATTAATAATGATCGCGGTGCGCGGTGTATGGTGCATCTTTCACTAAGTATCTGCCTCGACGTTATTAGCGTTAGAAACGGAAAATGCTCGGACTGTTACTAATTAATGTAACGAGAAAGCGAGCCGGTAGATCCATTTGTGACTTATGAAAACTGTATTTCGTATCTACTGTGTGTATAGACATTGAAATTGCCGGCTTGAAAATATCATGTTATTTATAAGTATCATTAGGCCCTTCGATAGAAAAGCGCTTCAAATAGAAAAATGATGATCTTGCTTTGAGGCAAAAGATGAGGCGCGTAATGATTTTTTGAAAGACATAAGAATCTTAAAGAGATGCAAACTTTATTCGCACGACGAGAAAGTGTTTGTCTCGTATGAACAAAGCTCTCATCTCGGGCAAGACCGACAGGTAACAAAGCGCGAAGGATAATTGCGATCATAATTCTCATGTCACGTTAACGGGGGTACTTTATTGTACGAACGCCCGGCAATGTTAAAAAAATTACACTTGACACGGCCGTGACAGCGCGACCAAAAGTGTCGCGCGAAGACGATTCGTACATGCGCTTGTGTACACGTACGCCCGGGCACATCTTCGAGCGAAGGTAACGACTTGCGGATCTGGAGATAAGACTCTTTATCGCTATTAAAGAAACTCGTAAAGAGCCACGAACGTCCTTTTCTTCGAGAAGCAAAAAGATATCAGCGGCGGACTTATATAGTTCGTCTGGGATTTTTCCATGCGGCACTAACATTGTAAGTCAGCTGGTAACTCGAACAGTGTATAAAGAAAATTGCACGAATTAGTAAAAAGATATACAGGTCTACTGTGTATGAATAAAATAAATCTGTTAGAGTGCTATACCTTTCTTCATTGTGTTTACGTTATAATGAAATATCAGTAATTAATTAGTCATTTTTCTTGCAATATATAACAAAATATATTATAGTGGACGAGTGCGCAAATAAATAATGAACGATGTTCTTGATAATCTTCAATCATGCCGCATCCAATATAAGATTCCTAATGATCGAATCTTTAACAGGATTAAATGAGATAATTACTTTCCTTCGAGAAAGTCGAAGGATACTATTGTATCATTTGTCAACGTCATTTTTTTTAACGTATTAATTACCAAGTATTAATTTTATTTTATTTAATTAATTTTCACGTGGCCTTAATAATTAAAAGATTGAAATCAATTATTTAGATTCGTTTTATTTCGTGATATATAGTCTTTCATCGTATTACACTTCAAATGTAATCTATATAAAAAAATCTGTTTCTACTCTAAACAGCCTCGTGTCTGTCCACATCTTTTTTCGATTACATCTCTTTTCACAACTGCTATTCGCGCGCTGAAAAAGATTTGCATATACGGCCGCATGTGTCCCCGTGACGAATGGTTCACGGCGCGCAATAGACACTCCGCGGAACGAATTAACCGGGATTCGCAGCGATTCGATTACTCGTTTACCACGGTGATCACGTGCTCGTAAAAACCTGCGAAACTCGTTCCAACGAAGATCTGTCCCTCTCTCATCACTCGTGCCCTCTTTCTTCGTTACCGTGCCCATACCGAGCGCGCGCACGATCAGCCACTCTGCTCTACCCCGTAGTAAAGCACTTTGCACTGCCACGTACGAGTTCGAGTCGTTTTATCGAATTCTGATCTTCTCCCGGCTCCTCTGTCCTTCACTGCCGCTTGAATGTGATCCGACTGATAGTCGAATACGATGCCAGATGTTAGGCCAGGGCAATTTGCGCAACGATCGATTTACGACAGCCCTGTCACGTTTATGTACACACGCGGGCGCGCGAGCGTATGCATAACGCTGCCGCTCGCTCTCTTCCCACTTTAATGGAAGTCCAATAAAGTCGTTCTCGCCTGAACGATCTTGGATCGTGGCTTAATACGGTTCAACGGCGACCACTGAAGAATTCATTAAAATTGCACCGAGGCAGTACGAAGAGTCTCGCATCTTTAAATAGATGGATTACAAGTCACGTCTTTCTCACGGCTCACCGGTGAAACTTTCTTATTGATGAGCTCGGAAAATAATTTCGCGGTAACAATTTTGGTCGATTAAATTATTACGTCTACAGCAGAGATTTTTTTCCATGGTCGTGGGTTAATTTCAATCTGTCTGACGTTGAGTTTGACACGAAAATCAATCTGCGGAATCTTTCGTTATTTCTTATCAAACATAAAATATAAAATAAAATGAAATATGAAATTCGCTTTATTTTTGCTTCATTTTTTTTATTTAAAAATTCTCACGCGGATAGATTATTTTTCAGGCCACGACTTTCGACACACCTTTCGAACGATTGACAAAGAACAAACAATATTACAGCAGATTGCCGTATATGTGTACACGGCGATATCTCGTGGAGATTTTAACGTTCGACGGTCGATCATCCGAGGAATTCGATGGTAGGATCCGATCAGTACTAGTAGACATTTTGTGGACCGTTAGCCGCTTGTTGACGAGCAACTGTTTGGACATTATGCCCTGCTTCCATGTAATCTCACCGATCTTTCCCGGTGTTCCTTACGGGAGATGGGGAGGAGGGTTTAGGTCGGCCGGTCGTGTGGCGATCCATTACACCTTCACTGTCGTATCATCCTCGCAGCATCTGAGACAAAGGACCGCAGGGGAGAAAGGGGCAGGGCGGACGGAGAAAATCGAGGGAGAAGAAAAAGGTATCCGTGTCAACTGGCGCGGCTGTTCCGCGCGTAAAATTCACGTAGCTGTCGACGGTGACGGATTCCGACCGTGGAAACCGATAGGATCGCCGCCCGCGCGACACTCGTCGATCTATCATCCGCCGTTCCTGTGCCGGTTATCGGAATACCGCGGAAGATCGTGCGGGATAACGTCCGGATCGAAGCAAGTCCCGCCATCTGGCTAAGATCTCTATATCGCTTCGTGATATCTCCAGTAATAGTACCATCGCGGGGATTCAAAGTCACGGAAGAGATACGCGTTTCAGCTTCTCGTTCATAATCCACCCGTGGAGCGTCTCGTAACGAGAATATTAATTAATTCCAAACGATCCAAGCATCGTACGACGGGAAATAAATATCGAGCCCCCGGAGTCGACGTTATTCGCATTCCCTACCGCGGGATTATCCCACGGTAGGCCGACGGTAGGGTCGCGAATACTCGATTTCGGTAGTTGGCTCCTATCTGGATGAGTTCGTCGGGAGGGAAACGATGGACGTGGATGGATCCGCGGAAAGATGTGGACCAGCATGTGGGTGTGGATGTTGCCCGCGCGGAGAGCACGGGGAGACGGAGACGGACGGATACGGCGACGGCGGAGCGAGGTAGACAAGGAGCGCGTTACGGGGCGGCAGATATATGGCCCCGGCATGGAAGAAGGACAGACGTGTCCCGGTTGCAGACCCGGGGAGAACGGCGAAAGAAGAGACGACGTGGAAGAGCCGGAGTTGCGGAGGAACGGGAGAGACACACAGAGGGAACTTGTTATGCTTTGAGAGATATGGCGGAGGCCCGCGGAATACATAATTTTGTAAAGACAAAAATGTTGCGGTCGTGCCTCGGCGGAGTCGCATTTTTCCTTGTTTCACGAAATGTTCAGGCTCGCCTTTCCCTCCGCCCTGCTGCCTGCCCCTTCTTGTCCCTTTGCCCTTCTCCGCGCCGCTTTTTCCCTCCTTCCCTCCCTTTCCCCCTTCTCGGTTCTCTCTTTCTCGTCCTCTTCTTCGTCCTGCTGGTGTCCTCCTTGTCCGAGTTACGCGCATCATCCCTTTCTCGTTTCTCCGGTAATGCGCCGCGGAATGAGAAACGTTTTGTAAAAAATGTATCCGCATCTTCGTAGGTACGTACTGTGTGTACCTAGTCGGCGCATATCGCAGATGTGTACCGACGGAACGTGTTGCCACATCGTTGCGCGTGTACGTGTTAACGTTGCCGTCGTCGTCGACGTGAATTCTGATGCCGGTGCGTTTGGCAATTTGCGAGTTCCCAGACCGAGATTTGTCGCTGACGCAACAAATGCGAGACGTAACCGGGGTTGAGTATTTTTCTCGTTCTCTTCTTTTTTGAAACGTCGAACGTTCCCTGGTGATTCCTCCGAATATTTGCAGTCGACGTTCGCACTATAGAGTGCTTGCTTAGGGTGTTGAGTTTTCACGTGCATTATACCTTCGTGTCTTTTCCAAAGAAAAGCTAATTAGTTTCTTTCATTACGATGCCACAAAAATTAATTGACATATGTATCTTATAAAATATCTTTTCAATTATAAGAGTTGAAAATTTTTCAGTCGTGCATCCAGCTACGAGAATTTATTATTTGTACTCAAGTTTTACTTAAAGACGAATATCCGTCGCATCTCTACGTTCCGAAGTGTACCGACTTTCCGGCTATAATTCTTCGACTGAGATATCGGCGCGGCTATAAAGAACGGAGGACTATTGTCTCGAGGACAAAATGCGGCCAATAAACGTTTGGTCACGGAAATAGGCGAGACGTGCATAACGGTCGCCGAAGAGAAGAAATTTCCATAAACTCCCCATCTTCCCGCGCCCGGGCTCGTGTCGCCTGCCTCTGCGTTCTTCTTTCGCGCTCGGCCACGGGAACGTCTCCCTTCTCGCGAGGGAAGGAGCCACCGTCCCTTTCTTCTTCGCGCGAGCCGTCGCCGCGCACACTCGCTCTCGCTCTCGTGCATAGTTGAGATCCCTAACTGATTTTAGTGGTTTCCCTTTGACTTTTTGACAGCTTACAAGGGCCGACAGCCATTCAAATACTTCTGTAACCGCGCGCAGGGACCGTCCGCTCCATAACTAACCTCGGCCAACTCTTGAGAGGGTCAACTTTCCCCTTCCCTCTCTCTCTAGTCTGCTCTTATGTGACCGTGTGTCAGAGGAGAAGAGTTTCACGATCGGACACGAGAGAGAAATGCAATCTTGATAGGGAAAATCTATTAGGTGCGTCAATGATCATTCGCTACTGACGGAATGTACGTAATTCGCAACGAAAAGTTTCACTCTTCGAACATAAATTTCTAACAGAGGACTTGTTGATTAAGTTTGTAGACTTGTACAAGCCAGATTATCAAAACGTAACTTTGGTAAAATATTTTTGTAAACCATAAAACTCATTATGCCTCATAATCAATATTACACGTATCTTCAATGTTTATTTAAAACTATCGGTAAATGTCAATAGTGTTATTCAGTGATTAACAGCGGAAGAGAAGCGCAGGCTGCGCTTGGAATCTTCGGAAAGTCGGCAAACTAATGAAGCGGTCAAGCGATCATAAAAGATAGGCGGGTCGCGCGTTGTTTGATGAAGAAATAAAATTATGCGTCTCTCTCCCGCTCGCATCTCCTCTCCGTTCAACGCGCACCGAGGCGAAATACAAGACGTACCTCTCGCTCGCAGCGACTTTATCTTCGTGTTTTTTCTCTCTTTCTCTCTTTCTCTCTCCTCCGCGGTTTATCCGAGTCACCGATCGCGTAGATTCTGAGAACCGGCCGAAACAATATCATAACTCGTTGGGGCCGGGAGCCGACAGCCATAAATAGAAACGTTCGTACCTGATACAGGGAAAGCCAGAGCTGCTTCGTATTCCACCCGCGCGAGAAAGCGTGGTCGGGGGGCGGGCGGCGAGCGGGGATCCACGATAATTATGATGCATCTTAAGGCACCGCGTCACCGACCGATCGGTTTTTGACGGCGTTGCGCAGCGACCGAGGAGCGCGGCTTTCGTAATGCAGCCTGGGGGTCGACCCCGTCTGCGTGATCGAAATTCACGATCGATGAGAGAGCGGGCCTTTGCTTTGCCGTACTTCTTTCCTGCATTCGCGACTTGAGGGAATGGAAATATGTATCAAATTTGCAAATCGGAATAAAATAATAGGGAATGCCATCGCGATGACTCCAGTATACATAAAGTATCTTTTTGAGAAATCTATTGTGGAAAACGTTGAGGAGGACGATAAAAATATAGTCACGTAGATCTACTAAATCACTGCACAATTGACTGCACGCTTGAATTATAACTTCAAACATTCATCATCAATAATTGATAAACACGATGAAGATTAATTCGAATTACAATTTCACCTGTCTGTCACATGAGCAGAATAATTTCGAATCTAAATTATAGAATCAGAAATAGAAGTGCGAGATGAAAATATATTACAGCCTTAGTGAAAAGAAAAAGATTTCTTTTTTCGACATGCACGTATTTCTTTCTATTAAGTTTCTAATAAATTTTCTCGCGGATTATCACGTTAATTATACATTAATAACCAAAACAGAGAATTTCGACGCCGCGATTGCGTAATGGCAATCCTCTTCCGAGATCCTCTCGACATTTCACGATAAATATCTCGGCATTTAATCGAAGCTTAACCCTGACTGAGTGCTCGTGAACCTGAGGAACTGCCCCGGTCGGCCAGGAACGAAAGTGCAGTAAAACGAAACAAACGATGACGACGGCGCACACGTGTTCGACACGATTACTATTCCGCGGTTGTACCTGCCCGGTGACTTATGTTAATGTCGTAATTATATCATCCTAATCTACCGAGTATACGCCGCGTTTACGTATCCTACGTGGCCGCATCCTATCAAATACCCATCTTGGAAACTACCATACGTGCCAGAATGCAATCTCGACCTGCGAGCCCTTGCGCCGCGGTTTCCATGAAGCTCTGAAGGTACGAGAATTCGGCGAACTTTCCGGTACTTTCGGCCAGACCATGAAGATATATAAGCGCGATAATTATAGATATACGTGTAGATAGATTATTAAAGAAAGAAGAACGATAAAACGCGTTAACGACTGATACACTTTCTGATTGGATTAATTACAGTCTGCGCTATCGTGAAGAAAATTGTCTTCAAATTTGTAATTTGTCCGCTGAATAAATGATACGTGATACGTCCTCTTTTGTGACGCGAAAATTACATATAATTCGTTTCACGGCGAAAGAGAACGCGCGCGAATGTATGCGTGAGTCGTATGCAACGCAGTCGACAGAAAGATGTTGGCGTGTACAAATTAATTATTTCCTGCAAGCTCGCGGACAGTCGTCGCCTCCACGATATTGATAACAAGGATGAAGTTATTCAAAAGAAACTGGATCGCTTTGGTCATCTTTTCCACGGATTTCCGTCCCTTTGACGATTCCACTTCATTCTATACGGACCGAGTCTTTCGACATTCGCCACGGACGACCACGGTTGGTTACCTCTGCCTTCCAGAACGAAGAATAGGCACTAGAACTACGGGCTGTGCTCGCTTAATCCGCGAATCGAAGCTTTCATGCATAATTCATTACTCTCCGCTTCTCTTTCTCTCTCGCTCTCGCCTCCCTCGACTGCCTTCGTTCCCCGCCGTCTTTTGAATCGAGAACTTTTGGAATTCTCTCTGTCGTTTCTGAAGAGGAAATTTATCGCGCTTATGGCATTCACACTACGAAGAAAAGTCCGCGGCGTTCAGTGCGACCAATGTTCAGATCCGGAAAACGCGCCACCGCGGACAGTTAAACGTATCTGACGGGCTAACATAATCGTTATGTGCACAGTAATATATGCTACGATACTCTTGAAGTCACCATTGGTTACTAAAATAGCGCTATACTATATTTCTTATAAACATTAATTTAAAAATAAGTTAATATAAATATTTTATTAGTGCAACGGTTCTCATTTTTATTAATAACATGAATGACACGAACAGATTCTCTCACTTTGTAATTCTCTTAATCGGTCTCCCGGCATTTCCCTTTCAGCCGAAATGATCTGTAGTGTGGCTCTCCGAAGGCGGGCATCGAACGATGCCCATAAAATTTCTCGTGAAACGTGCTTCGTCCAGACAAGAAGGTCTTAATGATGATTACCAGCGTCACCCGTATACGATCAATCTCGAATCAGCAATTGTAATTGACACCGGCTCGATGACTCGAGAGAAAGACTCGCTCGCGGAGGGGAAGTCCCTCTTTCTCGCGTTAGACACCCGCATATATGCATCCGCACATCGGGCCGCTAACACGCGCGGTTCCGTACATAATATCAATTTATGTGCCATAACGGACAGCGTAGTCGCGTGATTGGATCCTTCACGCCAGCTTCCACAACGCGTCCGCGGTCGTATAGCAGGGTTCACATCTAATACCGTCACCCTATAAATTCTGAAATATTAATAATATCCTTTTCCCCTCGCAACCGTCTCCCCCTGACCACCCTCACGCTGCGACGTCCGGGATACGCCGTGTGAGACGGCCTGCATTATCCAAGAATTTATTGCCGTTTAGACAAAAAAAAGGGCATCGGTTCGCTTTAGACTCGCTTGCATTCTGATGCCTGATTCACCTTCGTCGAAGAATGAAAAGAAACGAGATTACGTATCACGTAACTATGAGCATTAGAATTAATTTAATGTCAATATCTTTGACAAAAGTCGATTTGTGACTGCTAAAATATGACGATATAATAAATATCGTTAGCAAACACGAGATTAAATTATAACGCATAGCATACATATCGTAAAGCAAATTTCTGATAAAATAAAATTTATGGAAATCGATCTATGAATTTTAGCTAGAATTTTTGTGCAACGCGTAAGAAATAGAAAATCAAGGACTGTTAGTCCGTAAAGGACTTCCTGCCGAAAAAAAACTATCTATTATCACAACTAAGAGAAGTGCGCTCGTGCTGGTCGGTGCCCAACGGATTTATGGTTGCAAAATTCAGCGACGGGATATGTCTCGCCTTCGTACAATTTCGGAGACTATATTAGCATTAGAGAGACGGGCCTTCTCCTGGGCCCGATGAGGCCCAGGTAGACCATCCTACGCGTTGGTCCAACAACGACAAAACCACACCCGCCTTTGGACAATGGGTGACGCACTGCACTCCCTCTCTACTCGCCTCTCCCTTTTTTTGAATTATGATTTAGGTGATCCTATACACACATATCGCTTTAGATATCGTTCGGCTACGATTCTCTCGATCATTGATCTCGGAATAATATATTTTCGCGGATCGCGCGCGCCTACAGCGCGCAGGTAGACGTTATTTCATATTGATAGAACTTTTTAGAGATACGGGCGTGTCCTGCGAGATTTATAGTTCACATTAATATTCATGGTCCTTACTCTTTGTACGCTATTTTATTAATTTTGGGAAAACGCTGATGCATATTCTGGCGTGCAAGCAATTTAGAGTATACATTGGGTGCAATTGATCTGATCCCATTATTCATGCTAAACTAACTCGTTATAATTGTGAAAACAAACCGAATAAAATAAATCAGAAAATATATATGTTGAATTTATTTCGAGACCCTATCTTCTAATTTATTATATTTCTAATTTCTATTTAATACGCAATTGATATCGGGATTTATGTTTATAGCAGACATGTATTAGTAGTATATACGATCATATTACAAGAATTGTACATTAAACTACGCAAGGAAAATTATCGCGTCATATCAGATATATTGTGGAGATCATTTGTCTTCCATTATACAGATCTTTATCATCAGACTAGAAATTATTATTGCACACGAACGCTGAAAAAAGTCTTTCTGCCTCGTGATTTATGACAACATAATCTCAGGCAATCTTTGTCGATGCGAAAAATCTATAAGCTGAAAGTGATGACATTTCAACGATCGTAATGTCACTGCGATCGCGAATCGTGACTACGATCGTTGCGTAACGTTCCATCTCTCGAGATCTCAGCATCGCTCGAGGTGGAACTTACTGTTATTATCCCGCATACGCGAGATTATTTCCATCGCGCAAAATCTTTTTCGCAATGAATTTTTTTCTTAGTCGTACTTTTATGAATGGCTTTGTATAACATGAGAATACCAGAAAATTTCCAGCTATTGCAATAAATCATTTCTGCAGTCAAATTGCAACATTAATTGAATTATATGAATAAATTATTTATATATTAAATTTTTTATATATTTGATAAAATATAAAAATTATGATTTCATTAATATTTGTCTCATTCATTTCTTTCAAAAATTATTTTATCCTTTTCATTGAAAATTATGTTTTGTTTATATATGACTTTCTTTTAATATACACAATGTTATCATAAAGATTGTTTTATAGAACGTTATATAAATAAAATTATAACATGTGACTATGTTCTCCGTCTTAGGTTGCAATAGATTTTTATCATTCAAAATCTTTATGTAAGTTATTCTCTGCCGTGCATTCTCCTTTGCATGCTGACAACTTTGACGAAGTCATCGTCAAATCGTCCCTCTGACGAATAATAATAAGTCAATCAGGTCGTGGGCGCTGATAAAGAAATCGGTAGGTCGATCATAAGTGGAAGGACCTCCAACCGCGCGACGCAGACGTCTCTCTGACAAATGAATCTGCCGATGCACAGCGTTCCCGCGGGATCAAGTCGAACCGGGCTAGCTGGTGACGTCTTCATAACGGCGCCCCTTCCTCCGCAGCGTTGTCCGTCACACAAATCGCCTAACCAGCCTTCCAGGATGTCACCGATTTATTTTACGAGCCAGTTCGTGGTCCTGGGCGCGGCAAGCCTCCCGGCATCTTCACCTCTCTCTCTCTCTCCTTTAGACTGTTATATTGAGTTCTTACGCGACACGTTCTGCGGGCTCCTGATGCAGGCACATGGATCGATGGTTTATTGAGAGTCATTACCTTTCTACGGGGTTATAAAGTTTTATCCTTCCTTTCCCCCGGGAGGGATACTGACGCCTCGATCCCGCCTCGGGAATATCGATACTGGTTTGGTCCCCGCGGGAGGATCGCAGGGAAAAAGGAAGAAAGTCATAAGGCAACGCAATCAGAGTCTCTCGTCTCAGGAGATCGAATCTCGAGATACAAGGAGAATTTCGAGTGGGCTTCCTCGCGTCGGTAATTCCACGCGCCTGGACACGACCCTTTGCATTTTTAGTCGCACCAAAATCACTTGATACGGGACAGGAGTAAAACATTACTAATTCGCTCGAAAATAAGATAAATCAGCAGCTAAGCTTACTTCCAGAACGCCGACTTCAAAATCCTAATAACAGTCTTTCTTTTTATAAACTTTTGAGCAGTTTAGAATTTTGTTTAAAAAGCTTGCGACAAATATATTAGCGTCGCTTGTTTCACAGTAACATTGTTACTAATTATTTGTTTAATTTCATAACGCGCCGTGTCCGCTCCGTTACCTAGAAAGATTAATTCTTGATTAATTAGACACGTTTTGATGCACAGAGCCGCTAAGTATCTACAGCGCTGCAGTTAATTTACGATTAAACTGCTTCCGTGACGCACCTCGAAGGTCAAAACGTCGAGAAAGTGGTAAAGAATTGGAGTGAAAGGTACGTCTACCAGGTAATTTTTCCCGGTAGCTCCCAGAGTGGAAGACGATCCTTCGGGTAACCCTTAATTACCGCGAGCAATTAGAAAATTGTACTAGTCGGAGGTAAACCCAATTCATTATCGTTCCCCTCCGAGAAATCGACCTGTCGAATACTCTCTCTCTCTCTCTCTCTCTCTCTCTAAAGTATTTCAGATGTGTTGTTCTCCGATAGACTGAATCAAATATCAAAGAAACCTCCGAAAATTAGTTGTGCATCCTAATTTTCTTTTCGTAGAAAAAAATGTCAAGCATACTTAATTTTTATTTATTGAAATTTCTGTGGCTGGACAGAGAGATTAATATTTTTTTTCTACTCATCGCGAAACGGATTATTTATAGATATGGTTGCAATCATACCTATACCAACCAAGTAGCGTCTAACTTTCGTTTTACGAGCGTCTACACCTAACTTTCATTTTAAATCCATAAGATGATGACAGTAATAGCGGGATCCATGCATGAATTGCGAATTTACATCTCCTTGCTCCGTCGCGGGGTGATCTGAGCACGGCGGCGGCGACGGCTCGGCGGCGGCGTCGGTGGTGGCGTCGCGGACACAAGAAAAATTGATACGTAGGCTCCTAATGGCCCAACAAAAACGGGCCCAACAGGGACAGGACGACAAAAGCATATGCATATTATGAATGGATGAACGAGGCGAAGGAGGAATGGATGCCAGAAATATATTACCTCGGTGCATCCACTCCCTACGCGTACACGTGGCCTGACGTGGAGGCGAGACGAGGACGGGGAGATTGGGCCCGTCTAAAGAGAAAGAAAACTTCGGCGGGGCGGAGGGGGAGAGACGGTGGGGGAGAAGGAGCGAGAAGGAGAGTCCAAACGGAAGGGAGAAGGGGAGAGACCGAGTTGCGAAGCTTAAGCATCCTTTCCCTTTATCTCCCTTTGTGCGGCGGACGATGGCGCGCGGCGAGTCCGTGCGCGACAGAAAATTAGTAAAATCCGGCGGCCAATGCGTGGAACTGTCCGTCGCGCGCTATCCGTTTGCCGGATTTATAAGGAGCGAAGGCGGGATTTATGTCGGACCGTCGGTTATTTATCGGTTTCGATGGTACACGCGATATCGTTACACGGATATCGATACGTCCTTAGTACGAGCGAGGTAGAGTCGCCCCCTCCCCTCCCCAACCGCCCGTTCCTTCTC
>VBVQ01000853.1:0-45775 GCA_011636635.1 Tetramorium simillimum | reverse complement strand
CCCCCCCCGCCCCCCATTTTCGAAGTTCATTTTCACATAAAAAGTAATGATGTGTTTAACATTTTCTTTAGCGATCAAAACTGACTTGAAATTGATTTGAAATTAATTCCAAATTTCGCTATAAATAACATTGTCTACATTAAAAATTCTGAAACATTGTGTAAATAAAGTCTTTCGTCATGGATATAATACGAAACTATCTCCGAAGACAGATTAACATATTGTACGACTAATACCGTTGTACTCGAGCCCTAACTTCCACTCGATACCGTGAAATACTCACTGCCAATGCAGCGATATTTTATCCCTCTATATCATCGAATATTTTGGGCTTGTCTGTGATCGAGGTCGAGTGCTCTTTCCTTCGAGTGCTCTGCTCTCGAAGATACGTTTATTCGATACCGATTCCGAGAAATTTTCAGGAAAATGCCGATATTTAAGCGAAAATCAACAAGCTCTGACGAGCAAGAAATATCAAAAAAATGTGGGATTATTAATGCACGTATCTACCATACATGTGGCAATCCTTTACAAAGTTCAATTAAAGTAAGTTCCATCTCTTAAAGATGCCACATTCATAAAGCATTATTATATAATATTAATGTATAACATATTTCATGGAAACAAATTAATTACCCTACAATGACATGATAAGTCAATTGACTCAATGCATAGCTTTCGATACTATTGTAGGTTTTGATACGAATACCATATTCAATAGATGCGTTTATTTACGTATTTGCTCATCTGTGGCGTGATATGTACTGTATCTGATGTATATGAAATTATCCCGGAAATTGTAGTATGAACTGATACCAAACGTATGAAATACAGAGTTACTATGTAGAAGATCAGATAAATCTAATTTGATCAAAATCGAGATATATACGTTTTCAATTGCATGTTGTGCCGTGTGTGGCATCGTATTTCCTCTTCATTGTAAGGTGCTTATTCATGTTTGCATACTATTCAAAGGAAAGCAAATTTTCGAATCAGCACGAAGCGCACACTATAGGATATTCATGCAAGATATATTTATTAATATACGCGATATTTCATTGTAAACGATCATTGCGATCCAGCGTTTCTCATTACATACGTATAAAAAGTTTTCTACATTGCAATGAAATTAATTGAATTTGGCAAATTTAACTTTCAAACGATATAAAGAAAAATTGTATATTTCAGAAATTATATCAGCGTTTTACTTTTATTCATAATTTTATTTTATTGCTATGTCTTAGATCTCATTAATTTTTGTTGTTTAACAATAAATTTGAAAAATTAATTAATCATGATATTTGATATAAAAATTAATATATTATATCTTCACAATAGCAATTTTTCTGAAA
Organism: Tetramorium simillimum; assembly: GCA_011636635.1. NCBI lineage: Eukaryota > Metazoa > Arthropoda > Insecta > Hymenoptera > Formicidae > Tetramorium > Tetramorium simillimum. The sequence goes on along the minus strand of VBVQ01000853.1, from coordinate 44,423 downwards.
ATCTTGTTTCCATATAGAATGCTAAAAGTAGAATAAAAAAGTGGAAAGAATAACAACGTCATTAATTGTAAGACTATTTCTCTTTCAACAAAATTATTTCTTTTATTGAACGTATTCCTTTTATTGAACGTATTCTATCTAAAAAATATTTTCTATCATTTTCTTCATTTCTATATACATATACGAGAATTTAAATTTACAACTATAAATTTTATTAATTTGTGTATTTATAATCGCTATTCCTTTCATCGTAATAAAATACCATAATAAAATATCAAATGTGCCAATAATTAAATGTGCTAAACCAGTTAATGATACGTCGATAGCGATAAACCCATTCTATCTATAAGCTTTGTACATGTGCATTCTTGTATGCACAATGGATCGATGGATATTATACATAGTCCAGAGTTAAACATTGCGCTAATCTGTCCTATCCCATCCATTTCAAGGCAATGGATCTACGAAATGTGATATCTATTTGTACTATTCACTATTACAAATCCAATACCTCGGATTAAAATAAGAGATTCAACATTCATCGATACGACGGGTAATGGCGAACTTGCAAGTATATTGTAATTATGTTGATTTGCAAAATACAAACATAAATTCCAAATTATTCTAATCGAAAAAATAATTATTATATCCATTAAGTTTTCTTTGTCCGTCTTTTAAATTTTTTCAAATGAAGCTTCTATAAGAGTTTTTAAATGGAAGTCTTTTTCTTTAACTTTTGTTTATAATTCAAGTAAGTAGAAACAAACGATTCTTTTAGTTAAGTACTAGCGGTGATGGACGCGCGCTTTGCGCGCGAAATTTCTCGTTGTTGTGATGAAACATAATTTTTGTAAACATTTAAGATTAAAAAATTTTCAATTCTTTAATCTTTTTCGAGAACCTAACAAACTGTCAAAACTGTCACATCTCACACATCTCAACGCTAATAGTTACTCTCGCAGTACGAAGCGAGCCAAGCGAGAGAACCAATTAGCATCGCGGAAAAGTTGCAACAATAAAATCTCTACATCTCCCTTCTAAAAGAGCAGGAAGGAAGAATATGACTTATGTATACGATATTGTGTACTTTATGTATACACTATTTTTACATACGTAACTTTTTAAAAAGTAAAGTAAAATATTAGCAAATAATTCTCATGTTTTACTGATTACTTTCTGATAATATCCCGACCTCATGTTTTACTGACTTCGTTCTAATAATACCCCTACTTGTATATTAAGTTGTCTGAGCCAAATTATCACAACGTAACGAATAAAACATGAAAATTATTTGCTATTTTTTGCTTTTAAAACGAATTTTTTTGCTTTAGTTTGTAAAAAGTTACGAAGCTCGATAGCCCAATATTAAGTAACTTTTTAAAAAGTGAAGCAAAACAATTCGTTTTAAAAGTAAAAAATTAATAAATCATTTTCATGTCTTATTGGTTACTCTGGTAATACGAAGTGCCAAGTAAGAAAATCAATCAGCGGAAAAGGGGCAACAATATTTTGAGACTTTCGAGAGTATCGATTTAACACACTTTTTTAAGAGTGGAATAGATAATAGTGGTATAAATAATAAATTATATTTATCACTATCCGGTTGCTTTGCCGTTGCTCGATGCTTCCCAAGCCTCGTCTTTCGCACAGATTCCTCCGTTACGCTCACACGTCACTCGCGAAAACACGATTAATTACGATCACGCGCGCACTAATCACCAAAATATGACGATCGCGCGGCACTTTGCGCGGCATTTCCGACGTTAACTACGACGCGAAATCCCGCAAAATATATGAAATATTATTAATGAACACATAAAGTCTTATTGGTACTTTAATTATTCGATCTAGCGCAATTCACATATTACATACGCATTCTCAGTAAATAATAATGATATTCAAAATGTAATAACAGACAAATTACATTAAAATCGAAAAATAGCAATTTCGATACAGAATATATTCAAATCTACAAGCATCGTATGTTAGTTAAGAAAGTTACTATTTTCTATTTCTGTTAAATGTCGTGAAAGAAGAGAATTTGCAATTTCCATCTTCTATATTTATCCGTTACATTTAATTGCTACATTTAAATGTTACTTTCATAGTACGTGCATAGATATATTTAGAACAAAAGTTTGAGAAGATTATTAATCTTGCAAATTGATATAAATGTTAACTGCTTACAAATATGAGCCATGTTTCTTGCTAGTTGTTACGATTGCGTTTCGAGCGCTAATGCGACGGCACATATCCCGTGCCGGGTCCTACGCACACAAGTCTCACCGCGCGAACGATAACAAAGCGACTTTATGTAAACAACAGCGCATTGTACGCCGCTAAAAACAAGCGCCGAAATTGCGTTTACCAATTTGTCGCCGCTATGAAATATTTAATACGCATAAAATAAACGTATATCGAATACACTATTCCTGTATCTGAAACTAATTAATTTAATAGGTCACAGATATCGCGATTTTCTATTGAATCGCATTAGGCTAATCACGTGCCACACTCGAAAACGATGGCTAAATTATTTTTAAATACGGCGAAAAATTGCGCGATGTAGGATACAAACGAATCCATGAAATTGCGAAAAATAATTACCCAACTGTAATAAATAATCACAATTTTAATATGCTTACAACTCGCTAATTTGATATTTAACAACTATAATTTTTTATAAGGTACTTGGAATAGATTTTACGTCGAACTTTTCGCTAATTTATATAATTTATAAAATATGAATCACCAGCTCGAAAAGTTCAAGTAACGCGGAATCATGATTCGTGATTTCTCCTTTATAATAAGACTTGGTGTATTTCGCGTTACATAGAGAATGATCCCTTACCGCTAGTACTTGCGGCGATTGCGTATTTGAGAAGTAATGCGATGACACGCGGAGCGCGTAGTACTGTTACGTGCAGCTCGAGTCCTGCCATGCAAATGATAACACGGCGATAGCGCGGCGACATTGAATACACAGAAATAGTGACGCGCGTCACACGCGCGTCAAACAAACCCCAAGACCGTTGCCGTCTAGGGATAATTAAACACGGGAAAATTAAACGCGTTACTGCGTACGCCGTTCACGTGCCGACACTTGAACGAACAGATATGACACGAGACGCTGTTACATTACTTCTCGAAACGTAATTGCCAAATATCAACAGTATATATATTGTATATATATAATGAGTAGAAAATTTGAATTGCTACAAATTATTTAATTTTTTTTGTAAATTTGAGTGATACGTAATTACTTCACTTAAGTAGTTTACTTGAATAGAATTGTTAAATTTAATATCTATTTTTTTTAAGTAAAATTCATTTTAGTTTTAATTTAAAAAATTTATGTAAATTAATATCATATCACTTTTTTGCACTCAAATTTTTATATTATGGGGACGAAATAATAGAATTTTAATATAAATTTAGAATTTCATAATTCTAATAAATCTAATAATAACATAAAATTAAACCGTCGCAAAAGGAGTACAGCTTAATCTCATTTTTCATCATATTAATTTATTAAGACTAAACTTAAATTCTTAATAGACTTCTACATTATTTATGCGTTTTTAATGAACGTCTGTTGCATCGAAGAGTATTGTTGGAATCATAATTTGCTGGTATTCATTTATTAATACCACGTGTTTTTATAGTTTTCAGCAGATGACGAGCTCGCTTCTGGTGATTATGATGTCAATTTGTTCGATGGTTCCGGCGACGCTGATTTAAATAAGGTAGACTGCCACAAATTGGGCTCCGGTTTCACTAAATTAATGCTATATTGACAATACATGCACTAATTATCCGGTTGTATTCACTGCTTACTAACTTATAAGCGTTAATGTGAAGCTTAATATAATTTATAATAATGGATTTCAAAATTCACGTGCATGGGGCACCGCCGTAAAAAATTTTATTAAACGAAATAGTCTAATTTAAATGTAATTTATAATTTAATAATACATAATTTATATAATATGCTCAGATTTTCTCGCAAGTATATTTAAGCTAAAAAACTGATATTTAAACTTTATTTTGTTATTTTAACTTGAAGAAGCTATTAATAGAACGAAAATCAGATTACATTTTAAGTTCTTAATAATAAGATCATAACTTATGATTATATGATCTTATTATTTAGAATTTAAAATGTAATCTGATTTTCGTTGTATTAATATGATTATAATATATTACAATATTGCTCTTAAGAAGGGCTTATCATCAAATTCAATTACGGAATAATTAATAAAATAATGATCTTAAATGACCTATATATGTATATTGTATAATAATTTCTTCTAATAATTCCTTATAATTCAATTTATAGATTATTGATTTTATTCCCTGATAACATTATGGTTTATATCTTTCAAATGAACTAATCCTTATAATGGAATGAAGTTTTAATGAGAACTTTCTTAAAAGTTGTCGGCCATTAGGAGAAAGCCGATGGAGAGAGGGAAAGAGGAAACGAGAAATTAGGTTACGCGGATAATCTCGTAAATACCGGCAGGATAATCTCGAAAATTCTGTTAGGATTTCACATTGGCAACTTTGCTTACCCGAAATGTCCTGCCGCCACTCTATCTTTGCCATCCACTCACAGTCATTACAAAGTTGGACGTGATCCGAATGAAATTTGGGCATACTTCCGAAACAATGCGCGTATAAATTATATGAAGCCAAGTTTACCTTTAAAAGAAGAAACACGCAACATCCGCGATTCCCGCGAATTTCGCAGTAATATCCGGAGCATTATAATAAGTAAATCAGATTCGATTATTCGGTTCATATTCAAAGTCATCGATTTGTGTAATTTATTACAAGCGGACGATTAATTTTAAGAAAATTGGCTCTCGAGAAGCTTCGATGAAAGCGACTTGTAACTAATCGATTTTGAAAACGATTTTCATGAAAACCGATTTGCTTCTCTCAGCTTTTCGACAGTCCATTAGCGCCAGTTCTAAACTCTGCAAAACTCATATATGATGCAAATGTAAATTGCGAGCGCGAATCATGCGGAGAAGAAGAAGAAGAACTATCTCTGATACACCCCTGGGAACGAATCAGATGCGCGGGTCAGCAGGCTAACTTTCAACGAGCTGTAGCGATGCGTCTAATGTGTCGTATAGAGAAGGAGAGAAAGAGAGAGGCAGAAAGAGAAACGGACGAGAAATTCGCTTTTCCCCACCAAATTCAGTAATGAATCGACTACGATCCGCTATGTATACGCCGAGTGCACCGTCTTTCCAGAAGTTGAGGCAATAGTTTGTGTCACAGCGACTAGTGATCCGTATTAGACCAATAGCATTTTGATGAACTCGTCTTCGACCTAGTTTCCAATCTTACCGTTTGCCGAATTCATCAGGTCAACACGATTCATCTTACATATACCTTAATATTTCATCTATCGCAAATGATTAGCAATTCTTTAACCTTGCTAGATATACCGCAAAGTTTTTACACCTGCTTTTGCCGATCTCTCTTTCCTTTCAAAAATGTTGCAACATTTAGTAATGTGTTTGATGTATGATCGATAAATAATTAAACATCGATTTTGAGTGTAAAATTTGATTATTAAATGATCATACTGAATCGCGTACATTTAACTCGTTAACTTATAGCTAGCTTGTTAATTTAATTGTAATTTCCGTTCTGATTTCGTTTTATAGAACATCAATTTTATTTTAAACGTTATATATTACAAACATTAGGCTAATCTTTCCACTGGATCGCTAATATCTCTACATTAAGCATAATTAATATTGTATACGTGAATTTTATTGCTATTCAATTTAGTTTTGAACATATATGTCTGACTTTGAGAATCATTTCTTCGTGTACAACAATCGCGTGTACAGTGACGATATTTGGAAGAAAAAGAGCTAAAATTGTGTATTTAATATTAAGGTAGTTGGAAGAAATATCACTTGTTTCACTGCTTCAGTAATCGAGCAGAAAGGCATGTGTTGAATATTGTAGACGCAGGTAACATCTAACGATCAACTCCGCGAGTCGATCCGACGTTTATCCGGTCCGACCGCAGAGTTCAGAGTTTCACGAGAAACATCGAACAAATAACGATAAATGCGTATTCTTATGATAGCAATCCCGCATCATCCCGAATCCTTGGCGGGATCTTGCCGCTTGCGCTCGCCCGGAAATTCAGTCCAAGTTCAGTCGCGGTGGGCTCACGCACGGGGGAGCTTTTCTTCGCGCGCGGAGAAGAGCGGAATTTATTTCACCCGTAAAATCCCACTCTCGCGGAAAGCCCCGGGAATGTACGGTGGCGGGATGCAAAGACGCGGTCGTGCATGGGAGAGCTGATCAGGGTATGTACCGGGTGAACGATTTCGATGGTAACGCCTGGAGCGTTCGCGCGAAAGCGACGTGTCGTCGTGATGCTACGTGTTACTGCGATCGTGCGGCAGGTGTTACGGTACCGACTACCGACGACTACCGTTTCCTCGCCTGTGTACACCTGTGTACGTGTGTACGCGTGTACGTGTGTACGTGCGGATGCGTGCACACCCGCATAATTCTACACCATCGTGAACGTGAACGTGAGAACGTATGTGGGGAGGAAAAAAGGCACGAATTAAACATGACGAGTGCCGCGCAGCGGCTGGCCTGACACTTCTTCTCTCTCTCTTTCGCCAAAACCCCGTTTTCGCTGAAACCCCGCCCGTATTCCCAGCGCGCACGTTTTCGTCGGTTCGCGATGTAACCCCGTGTACATCGAAATACATATAATTATTCAAACTACGCCGACCGCAGGCCGTAAATCTCGCGTAGTCGGGTGGATATCGAAATAGCACGTAAGAATCGCAAATTATTATTATTATTATATACGCTATAAATTCTGACCAAGTCAGACGTATATAAAAGTGAGATAATAACACTCGATTAACAGCCTCGAGGTACAAGTATCTTTTGTGCAAATGTACAATATAACAAAATTCCGTATTTTGTAGCTCTTCATTATAATGTATTATAACGTTTATTTACGCGTTATTGTCATTTTATTTTCTAAATTCTCATTATATGAATGCATTGTATCCATAAATAACTGTTGTGTCCCTAATAATAAATGACACTAATTTAAATGCAAAATTATAAATCCACCGTAGCGTAAAATAAGCGAAACGTGTGCAATAAATGTAAGTTATATACGAATAGATGCTGAGGATCCTTTTGTTTTATTCGATACTACACGTTATTGCAGTAGCGCGACAGATGCGACAAATGTATTTTTTGTCCGCGCGCGTGTTTGTAGTGTTCAAATACGCAACGTAACTAAAAACGTACGTTAAAAAATGTTACAAAATCCTCAATCAAAAAAAAATCAAAATCTTTATTGTAACGAGAAATACGACCCGTTACGAAGTTTCTTTTCATTAAATTGTTTGAAAAAATATTAAATTGTCGAAAAAAAATATTAGTTTGTAATAAATAATAATATATGTAATAAATATTAAACTATTTGAACTCAATACACCACTACACGAATAACCATGTAAAATGACCGAATCGAACCTTCGAAAAACGAATGATACCATTACCATGCATAAAATCACATTTATCATTTATAAGATTTATCTTAAATATCATATTGCATTAAAACTTAATAAATTATTAATGTTTAGACATCATTTATTCATATTCCTACATTTATATAATGATTGTAAGTTAATTTGAAAGCTTATTATAGAAACGCGCGCAAAAAAAAATAAGAAACTGAATTATGAAAGCTCATGAAACAATAATGTACAATTATATACAAACGTTTCTTATTAGATTTAATAATATTTTGTATATTAATCTCTTTCTCCAGGTAGAAAATGTGAATATTTGAGCAATTTAACAGATTTCTGATAACGGAAATGGGAAATGATTTTTGTAATAACGCAAGAACGCGTTCGATCTTGGAAAAATCCTAACCGGACGTCGACTCAGCCCGATAAAGTGCCGTCGTTACCGATAATTATCGGAAAACACTTAGGGCTGGTGTCATGTGTGCTAACCATACTGCCTGATTGGCTTGGAACTTCATTAATCACCGTCACTGCTTGATGTATTATTCGCTTTTAACGTACAAGACAGGTCCGGTATCACGTCTGAGGAACTTTACTTGGACATTGCATTGTTCACACAACTGGCGCATGTGATCATTTATACCACTGACTAACAATTTGTGATGGCAGTCGTGACAGTCGGGGTATGATGAAACGTAAGAATAATATCGCCCATTACCTAAGATTATCTCGTTGCATACGTATTAGTAACATTAAATTTTATTACTCACATTACATTCTGCTCTTCCTGTCTCTGTCAGCTTTTAGATCCTATTTTGTAGATGATATACTTCATATCGCAGCATCTGATATCATCTGCAAAAATAAATCAATTATTGCAATTTCATGAATTTCAATGACATTTAAATGAGTGATTCGTAAATATTTGTCGCCTCTTTGCGAAACTAGTCAAAAACAATTAACACATTCTCGCGCGTATCGCTTCATTCACAATCAACATTGTGATTCAATATATATATATATATATATATATATATATATCTACAATTTGCATTTAAAACAACTAATCGGTAAGCGATCGATAAATCGACCGCTGCCTCGCTATCCTCGTCGCAACTAAATGCTGTAAATAAAAAGGTATGCGCTGTTTACTCGCTCAGCTGCACGGAATTAGCAATCGACCACAACGACAACAGCGTTAATAATCGACTTATTATGTATCGTTAACGAGGCGTAATCCGATCTTATCGGCACTTGTGATACATTTTCAGATCAGTCGAGATGCGGACGAAGACAAAAGTGAAGAGAGTAACCCACCGCCATTCATCACGCCCCCGCCTCCAAATCCAGATTGTGAGTAAGGTCATCCGCACTAACGATTTTTCAACCGCTTATAAAATATAACACTTTTGGATTATAACATTTTACAAGAAAAGTAATGCGTTATATATTTAGCTAGAGCTGAAAGAAATAATTAATAAAGTTATCCATGCCTCTTGTCTTTTAAATTAATCCAAATTAGTTCAAGTCATTTTACCTCGATATCTTTTAATCAAACAATTTATACCGCTAATGTGGTAATTCCATTTTTTTATCTCTCTTCACATCTGATACGCAGTTATTTCTTGTTACAAGATTTTAATTTCTCTATATTGAGAAATGTAAATCAAATTTTTTTCGCAATCGGATATATTTTTTTATTATCTTTTGTCATGCCCCCCGCGATACTTTCCTAATTTATTGCGAGGATATTCGAACTATCTCAAAATATCAATATATCCTATCAGTATTTTGGGACAGTTTTAGTCTGACAGTTTTCCAATTAATCAATGCACTGAAACATCAATATCTTCACTTTCTCTCTTTTTTTTTTTTTTTTTTGTAAATCCGACATCCCTAGCTTAGTAAAGATAGGGCGGCGTGTTAAAAATCGTTTATTAATTTCGCTATAGCCGACGTCGATGCGCGATGTCGACTTTGCAGGTATCGCGTCGAAGAAACGATGATAAAATATGAAGCAAACTTTTTTAATCTACTTTTCGCGCGCATAAATCACCCTGATGTGTCAAAACAGAAAGCGACGAAGTTGCGTGGACTTATGGCGGCGCATTCGTTCTTTTTCAGATAAAGGTCCGAAAGGCGAGAAGGGTGACAAAGGGGACAAGGGCGAGAGCGTCAGGGGTCCCCCGGGGCCTCCTGGCCCGCCTGGTCGCGACGAGGTGAGCGCATTATTCAATCAACAAACTTTTTTACAGACTAATTCCAAGATAAAGTTACAAAAATGGTGATTATTTCTTGTGCTTTCTCCAATAATATTTAAATCGATACAGTTAAATAATTAATAACGATTGAATTGAATTCGTGGTTGAAATTATTTCCGTACGTGGCCCAACTTATACCTAATATTATTTATTTATTTTTTTTATTAAGAAATTATCCCAATTAATGAGAAGTATATGATTACTTTTATTTTATTATCCATAAGTGTGTATTGATTTGCAATAAAACGTGACAAAATTCTAATAAGACAGCAAATTATTTACAATAATGTAATATGCATATACATCATATAATTGATTGAAAAATACTGTACTTTATGTTATATGAAATTAAAATATCCAAAATATACATAAAATTATACATGGACTGTTAGATTATATCATTCCATTTAGCTATCGCGGATATATCACAGAATAAGATTTTATTAGTCGAGGCAAGTGATCTCTGTGCCTTCTATAGGTGTAGACATCTCGTTATATTAACTGTAGGGAACGCGTTCGCGTCCGCAGATCCGAGCACAGGTACGATATTGAAGGCAGCCTGAATGCGCCTGAATCCGGGATCACTCATTTATCTTGTTATTCGCGTGAGTCAATTTAGCATCGACACCGGAGAACCGGCGCCTGTCGCATGTAACACTGATTATACCAAAGCCGCTTTCACGGTGCTTACTATCTTCCGCTATTATTGGTACGCGGTATACATGCGTATTTGCTTTTAGACACCGTCGGAACTTGATTGTATCACTTGTTCATTATTGTAACAAATAGTTTGCTGATACTTAGTCGTAAACGCTATTATAATTGATTTGTTGTAGCAGTATTAAGTTACAACAGCAATGTTAAATGAATTGATATTTCAAGGATTGGCAAATGAAGATACCACAGGGACCACCTGGTCAGAAGGGAGACCCCGGCACTTGCACCTGCAACGCCACGGCCTTAATGTCTTCCTTTACGATGCCAAAGATGATACAAGGGCCGAAGGGTGAGCCAGGAGTACCCGGACAGGAAGGCAAGCAAGGCCTAATGGGTCTCACGGTAATGTGATTCTCATTCTCACGATTTAATGAAAGCGCTAAAAGTGATGTGTATTAAGCAATTTATGACAAATTTTAATGTAATATTTTTATATGTATATAAAAGACGTTCAATAATGCAGCGAATATTAAAATATAATTGTAAAAAAAAAACAAATTTTATACATCATTTATTCGGATTGTATTATACAATTCTTTTCAAATTCTCCTTTCCTTACAATTAATTCTTTCCTCAAAACTTAATCCTTTTAAAAAACTACATCACTTTCGGCGTCTCTGTTCATCGAACGGACAATTCTGTTATGCATAATTGCATTGTACTTAATTGATGTCACGATTTCAGGGTGCGGCAGGACCGCCAGGGGAAAGAGGACTGCAGGGTCCGTCCGGGGCTAAAGGTGACAAGGGTGATATTGGAATAGCGGGACCGGAAGGTCCTCAAGGTCAGAAGGGCGAACCGGGTCGGGATGGGATACCCGGTGAAAAGGGTGCGCAAGGTCCGCCGGGTCCACCCGGAAAAGGAGAATTTTCTGGCTATGACGTAAGTAGATTTCCACGCTTGGATATAATCTGTCATACCGAGGCCGAAAGCCAAGTTAAAATATTTTCTCCGGCGCCTTCTTCACGGCTTGCATTCGCCATTTCTACTTATTCTCGAAATTTTCTTTACATTCACTATTTTCGCAGCGACAAATTACATAAACTTTCATTGAGATTTACATTCTTATTAACTTATCAGTGGTTGCGCGTATTATTGTAACGAGAAACCATGACGATAATTGTCTAAAAAAAAATCTTCATTTTTTTATGCTTTATTAAATAAGAAATTACATTTCTCCAATAAAGTATCTATAAATGACGCAACATTATAAAAGATTTTTGTGTGTAAACTATTTATATAAATGATATAACTAGATTAAAAAATCACAGAGCGGATGACTAATTGTCATCGTTACAGAATTAAAAATGTAATATATTCTATTATCGTCAAATGAGAAGCTGAAAACGGGATGTTTGCCTAAATGGTTTCTGCTGGATATAACAGTGACATGAAAACGAAGCCCGGACGAATAGAGGGGTAATGTTAACGCAAGAGATATGACATTGAGAAATTTGCTAGAGGAGAACATTTATTGTGTACGCGATTACTGCGAAGTAGAGGAAATTCAAGCGCGCCCGACCGTACGAAGTCGTCGCTATAATAAGTAGATAAGTATCTCCATTCAAGAAATTTTCATTATCCTCGTATGAATCTAGCTCAGTCGTATTATTCGCTATTTTCCCGAAACGGACACGCGGCAGCGAGAAACTCGGAGGGAAATGGAGGGCCATATCTTCTCCCGCGGAATCGTCCCGAGCTATTATCAAAAGTATGCTATTTAAACATCGCATTCGACGTCATCCACTGTATATTAACTCAGCAAATTATCCAGTTAACCATTTTTCTTCTTCGTATTTGCGGATTATCACTAAATGAAAACTACTTGAACGAATATTTAATATTTGTTAAAATAACAGGAAATGGGCTGATCTGTTTAAATAAACTTTTCTCAAACGAATTATATAATGAGAATTATTTGCATTACAACAAATTCTATTATTATTTGAACTACATTTGAAAATATGCGCGATTTAAATTTTAAGGAACAATGAGTTTTAATCGAGAAGTGACGCGCATATGGCTATCTCTCAAATTCTTATTATTAAATTCTGATTACTAAATCGAAAAAGATCCAAGTTAGATTATCGAAATTACATTATCGGATAAAAGATACTTGTAATATTAATGACATAAAGAATTTCGATATGGAGTCATCCTATATAGAGTGGATGATCCAATTTATACTGATATATCTGGTTATTGGGATGGCGAGGTATTATTACTATATTATCCAACGCTATCGCGTTTCGAAGTGCATGAAAATGCACGCAAAGGTGTATTCCAAACCACCGGGCACGTCGCAGTATACTGTTCCCCATGCAACCGCTTTTACATATACCGAAACGACAACTACAGCGATCCTGTCCCCACTCGACGCGACAAGAAATTCGTTGAATGGGAATGGAACGGGTATCGCCCCGCGGGGAATAAGAAACTGTGCACGTAATAACGGCCGAGCTGTAAGTCCGATCCTCAGCCTCCTCCCTTTTCTCGTTCGCATTTCCCGTTGAACATCCTCTCTCTTTCTCTCCCTATTTCGTTGCGGTTTGTTCCTATCCATTCTTAAAAACGCGGCGAATCTCACTCGGTTTTTTTGCCAGCTACGAAAAATGGTCCCGAATAGCGCTGACAAGCCTGCGATATTAAAACGATGTATACAGCGTACAGCTATACATCTACATACGTGCGATATTAACAGTGGTAAAAGTTTTAGCGTGAGTTCCATACGAACGAATGTGATTTCGAGGATGCTACATGGATATAACACGAAAAATTCCTGACCTCTTGCTATTTTCCCGATAAACAAACTCTTTTCTCCGACCTTGCAACAAAGTATAGTTGCAACATTCCCAATTTTCTCTGCGGTAACTACGTTTCGAAAAGTGAATGAAAGAAAACTCGACCGATAATGAAAATGTAAAAAGACCAGTGCGTGCTAGAAATGAGAAAAGAAAATAATTTTATTGTTTTTATCGTCATATTTGCTAATAGCATATTTGCTCTACAAGTATAATATTTAACAAAATGAAACGTATAAATATTGTCTATCAAATAATTTTGTTACTTTATTTGTGTTCATCACGCTATCACGCTGGTTATTCACAAGTTTTTTTTTTTTTTTTCAATTTTACTCTCGTAATTTTTCCAGTATTCTACATTTGCAATGCTTTGAGTATCTTTCTCGATGTTTTCGATTTTCCAACTTGCAATAACTCTTTGGGGCCAACATCGATTTTGGCAACGATCGGATAGCGTTGCATAGAACAAGCTAAATCTACTTAAGATTGATATTCCGCGCTGTCAAAGTCAGCAGTAGTGGTTCAATTCCTGAAACCGTTTCTGGCCACGGGAGAGAAAAGAAATCTCCGCGCTGTCGCGGGAACGTAACGATCCTGTCGCACCTCAAACCGTCAATTTACCCCCGGAGATGTGGTCGTTTTTCACCTTGTTCTCTTGTTACGCGATTTTCGCGGCGGAAAACGCAACGATGTCGCGCAGAAATATAGTGGCGCGCGGTGTTGCAGAACGGAGGGCATCGTCGCCGCGCTATCGAACCGAATCGCTTCGCTTTATCAACGACATAAACCCGTGACGCGGATGCACCCGCATATCGCTGAAAGATCGACGGTGACGCAATATTTATCCCACCCTCATACCTGGCTAGGAAGATGTAAAAAATAAAAGGACAAAAAAGAGAGAGAGAGAGAGAGAATACAGTGTCGCGCGTTACGGTTTTCTGTTTTCATGCCGGTGGCACGCTTCCAAATGTTACACCGCCGGAAAAAAAGCCGAGCTGACCTAGCCTGGTAATTGTTGAGACGTCGTAGAGCGGAGGAAAAATCTCGTTACTCTCGGAACTGAGAGCGCGGAAAACATTGGAAACTTCCTGCTGCTGCAATCGTACTTGGGATAATAATCCATTGTAGGATTATATATTTAAATTTTACATTATATATATAATAAATAAATCCGGCAACTGTCATTAATATAATATTATAAATGTTTGATGAAATTTTATCGCTTATTATGAGCGTCAACTTGATCCATTTGATATCGTATGACAATTTCAAATTTTATTAATCTTCATTAATCTAAAAAATACAAAATAATAATATGATATAAACATGTCGACACGAGATGCTCTCAAAGAATAATTTTATATTTGTTCTAAATTTAAATAAATCCTAGAGATAGATATTATTTTTATTTTAAATACAAAGTTATACATGGTAAAAATTCTAAATCTCACTTCGCTTATAAATCTCACTTTTTTCTTTGAACAAAGAATTGTGTGCATGAAGAATGGAGAAAATGATTATTTTACAAATTAGACAACACCGTCTATCATACGCGCAATAAATTCTCACATTGTGACTGTACGGCAGTATCGATGATTCAAGTAGCTATAAAAGAGACATACGTCTTTACGACATAACGAATTGGTAAGCTTTACTTAGGAGAACTGAGGAAAGCTACAACTACAATTGCAACATAACGACCTATATCGTCGGCCTATACATGTCGTTGACTACAGAACGATCTGAAACAACAGAACTGCGCTGTTAGTAGCTAATTCCCATTAGCGCCGGATGCATGTTATCGATAAAGATTCTCAAGAAGCAGATAGGGTTTGAGTTGTTATAATATTCGATTGTTGATTCTAAAGCGTTGCTTGTGTGCATTTATTAAGCTTCCATGGATCTTGAAAAAGGATTTAATCCATTTCCTATCAAAGATGCTTGTATCTCATTCAAACTGAATAGTATGAAAAAAGTCTGAATTAAAATTTAACAATATCATGTATATTTCAACTTTTATAATAGATTTTCTACTTATGTGAAATCGACTTTTATTCGCTACGATGAAAAACTTTTACTCAAACATGTAAAGTTTTTAAATAATTAAAAATGAAATGATATATTTTTAGGAAACTCAATATTAAGTACATCGTATTAAATTATTTCAAATTAGATATTACCTAGTCTTTCGTAAGTCTTTCTTAATAATTATTGGATGTACTAGATTTTAGATTTTGCTAAATCTGACGGTATTTTAACTCGTATATTTAATCGTATAATATTTTAAATTTATAATATTTTAATTCGATAATATTATGTCAGATAATATTTCAATCGATTTACGTCACATTGTAGATAGTGACGTATTTAGAATCTTCTTTAGATTATTTCAATCTCCGCAATTGTAGCGATAAGGATCTATCGATCAGTTCGTCTCCTGTTCGATCGCGGAGATGTATAGGATTCAAATGCATTGTTTTAGAATATCGAGTACGTATCTAAACAAGGCCTAAATACTGCACGGTAGAGACTAACCTTCTCATCGGGACAGTTCATGCAAAGACAGATACTCTCGCGCGCGCGCGCACACACGCATACAGTAACGGTTATCTTACGTGACCCCGCCTCGCGCCGGTCCTTCCTCGGATGTGCGAGAGAGCCCGATTTCCCCGGGGAATACAGAAACCAATTTCTAGGCTGCCTACTGCATGTGCCGGCTAGGTGTATGCCAGGTAGGAAGGAAAGCTTGGCGCGGGTGTTGCGTCCCGGAACGTCGTTGAAGACGGGCCAATAATACTCAATTCAGATGTTCGCGCGTTTCGATGTGTGCATGTGTGCATGTGTGCATGTGCGAGCGCCGCGCCGCCGCGCCGATCGGTTCGGCAGATGTTTCCCAGCGAGAGCGATCGCGCGGACTGGAATTTGAATGAACAGAAACCGAGTGGAAGAGAAAATTCGGAAATTGTATTAAGGCCGCGCCACGATGTATTACTGCCAGAGAACTGCTTTAAAGTAGAAGCGGATTTATAGGTACGTGCTATACGCAACAGGGAGTAGAATTCGGCGCGATAAAGTGCCATTGAATTCTAACAGAAAGATACATATGGGATAAATTACTTAATTTTACGACTTAAAGAGAGAGAGAGAGAGAGAGGCGGGGGGAGGAGGAGGTCTCGATAAACTTCACTGCGAACAAAACTCGTTAAACATTAATTGTATAAATGTGCAAATAGCGAACACATGCGCATACACAATATCAATGTAAAATATTAATGAATTGCAAAGCATGTCGTTGAACCAAATAGTGTCGTTATTTATTAACACGTTACCAATAACAAAACTATTTGTTATAAAATTAGATAAATATATAAATAATTCTCATAATTTTCTAAAGAAGGAAAACGATACATATACAATTGAATAAAAAATAGAGAAGATACTGTACATATATACACATATCGTTTCTCTATCAATATAGCTGAAGAAGTCTAAAAGTTTCAAACCGTTCGTGAAAAGCTCTGAATGGGTATGACGAGCTATGAAACGAACGGTGGCATTGATATATAGATATACAGAAATCGCAGAGACATGATTTATAGCGAAATGCCGTAGGTACTAATGCGAAAAAGAGAATAATCGTCTCAAAACGCGGACGTAGGAAGAAAATGTTAAAAAAGAAAGCTTAAAAGTATTTTCTGTACTAACATGTTTCGTTCAATTTAAAGAACTACGTATTGAATATCATGAATTACCGAGTGATAATTAATCTTTCCTCGCACAAAATCATTTTAAATGTGAAAAAACATGAAATATTTATTAATAATACAGCATATTAATTTCTAATTTTAACTTGGATTAAATATCTAAACTTCTAACAATCTTTGGAAGTAAATCTCATTTACGTATTGTATATATTATTATGAATAATGATTTATGAATTATTATGTTTCTGTAATAAATTAAAATATTTCAAGAGCAGATAAGAGAAATCTCCTTTTTTTTTTGTTATTTTTCGCATGTGTCTCACTTCGTCTTTGAGAAAATTCAAGTTATATAGCGAGCAAAGGAAACTTAAGGATGGAATTCGCACTTACGATTCTATCACACGATTCGATTTACGCTAAAGCAATTGCGAATCACGCGCCATCAACAATTGTTCGCGTAACAATTGTTCACTATCAATGGCGATGCAAACGTATAGACGGCAGTGTCAGGCCGGCCTGTAAGGCTTTCAATCTCGCAACGTTATTCCAACAATCTAACGGGGAAATTTCGATTATTATGCGCATGCAGCCCAGTTGGAAACCTCGAAATATTTACAGAGTGAGTACGGACCGGAGCATTCTGATTGCGTCGTAATAAATACCTTCTCCAATACTTGAAATTCCTTTTCCAAATTATAAGATCCTAATAAACAACCTCCTACCCCCACACTTTATGAACTACACATAAAATAATCTCTTATTTAAATACTTGTCCATCTAGCCGGAAGGTATCACAATGAGACCAGGACTTCCAGGACAAAAGGGTGAGCCAGGCACTTCAGGAAGTCCCGGTCCTAAAGGCGAGGCTGGAATACCCGGATCCAAAGGTATCAAAGGCGAACCCGGCCACAAAGGTGCCAAGGGCGATCATGGAAAAGAAGGTCCTAGAGGAATTCAAGGTTTCAAGGGCGAACCTGGCGCGCCCGGCGCACCTGGATTACCTGGCGCACCCGGTGAAAACGGACGACCGGCGGAGAAGGGCGCTAAGGGTGATACGGGACCTGAAGGAAAACTAGGCTCTCCAGGACCACCCGGTCCACCGGGTGTGAGCGGACCCGGTGGCATAAACGTGGGAGATTTAGGTCAGCGGATAAACAAATTTTTCTTTAAACATATAGCAATAACGAAGTTAATTCAATATTCATTTGTTCATTTATTTGATTATTGCTTTTTTGTGCAATGTTACCTCTCATATAACAAGTAAAAAATTTTCCGAAATTTTTTATCAATTGTCAGTTTTAACCACACAACTGCGACAAGGTCAAACTGACGTTAATAAAAAATAACATAAAATTAAGTAAATGATACTGTAATTTTGTTTGACGAAAACGTTGGCAATTCTACCATTCTTTTATTATTTACTTATGCTTATATTATTTTATTAATAATTATTTTTTAATAAAGTAAAATACGTATAAATTTTTAAAAACTTTAGAAAGACATCGTAAAAGGCTAAGAGATAATTTCTCTTTATTTTCTCGAATATTTAATATAATTAGATGTGATTGTCCAAATTGGAGATTATGGATCAGAGATATTAACGTTTTCTTAATAATCCATAACGTTCGATAAAGAAATTCAATATCCATTGTGTCAAGACGAAGGACGAAGGGCAAAATGTAACATTTGAAATATTATTTAATCAAGGATTTGGCACGAAAGGGGACAAGGGCGATGTTGGAGCGCGCGGGTACAAGGGTGATAAGGGCACGAAGGGAGAGAAAGGCGATAAGGGGGACGCCGGGCCAGCTGGTATTCCCGGAATAAACGGTATTCAAGGACCTCAAGGAGATAAAGGCGAACCGGGTAAAGACGGAGTATCAGGATTACCTGGCATACCTGGTACTAAAGGTGAGAGAGGTGAGAGAGGTCCTCCTGGAGCCACTACCGTCGCCAATTCCGGAGACTATATCACCATCAAAGGCGAGAAAGGCGCCGAAGGAAAACGGGGCAGGAGAGGACGACCTGGACCGCCTGGTCCTGTGGGTCCTCCCGGAAAACCAGGAATTACCGGAGAAATTGGTCTGCCAGGATGGCACGTACGTACTTTGATTCGTTATCTCTCACTTTATAATAATACTAATCAAATAACTAACTAAATTAATAGATATTAATAAAATAGTAATAATAACGTAAAATCATATTATAAATAACATATATTAATGAAATAATACCTAATTAAAATAGCAATAATAACAATACTATTGATAATATTTAATATTACTTATATGGTATAATTATTTAAATTATTAATATTATATTAGCATCCAATATTATTGACAATAGCATTACGTCAGATAAATGTTTTACAATAGCGTTACCTTGAGATATCTCGTATCTAAAAAATATTATTTTTACCTTTTTTTTTATAATGCCTACCGAAGAACACAATGAAGGTGAGCTTTTAATCAAATCACATGAAACAATATGAATTCTGCACAAGCGTTAAACGCAGCATTTTTTAATTCCTCGGTAGAGATAATTACGAACGTTTTTCTTGTAGCTTTTTGTAAGATTAAAGGCGAATGTAGTCGTCGCTGTTAAGCGAGAGAAACATTTATTAAACGTTTAAACGCAGATGAAAATTGTATCACTGCGCGTCGCGAGCGTGTCACGCAACAACCAAATCCCTTGTGCTAATTAAAACGCAAACGAACGATTCATCTGTCACTGTCTTTCGCAGGGTCGTCCTGGGACTCCTGGAATTCCGGGAAGTATCGGACCAATGGGACCCAAGGGAGAAAAGGGGGAAGCTGGCGCACCGAGTCCTTACGGTGTTTCCGTTGGTGTAAGTATAACTTCCAGTTTCTTGTCGTGGTATCGCCCGTGTAAACTTCTCTCGCGCGCTAACTTTACATATAAATCCAACCGCGCTTACCAAAAGGCGAAAATCGAGAAGCCGAGCCTTCCTTTCGAAACAGAATTTCACGCGAGTGAGTAACCTTACCTGTCAGCCGATCGTCCGCGAATAGCAAGAACAAGGAATGTTGCACTTTGTTTCAAAGAGAAAGGAACGGAAATAAAAATAATGGTTTTCACCTCGCGCGATTTCGGTCTGGCAGATTAAAGTGGCGGGGCATATATATCCTTGTGAATAGGACGATGCGGAAGTCTTTGAACAACGGGCGGCGCAACGCGAGTGATGGAAATTAATGCAAGAGTGCGCCTGGCGTGTTCCCTTTTTTTTCGCGTCTTCTTCGCTGGATTTATTCGTTGCGCCGAACAGAAATTTTCTCCGCCACGGCGCACAGAGTTTCGCGAGCTGTCACGGCCGACAACTGACAAATAACGCATGCTGATACGTGCGATAGCGCCTCGCTTTGCTGCGAGCTTATATGTGTATGCAGCATATACAGCCAGATGTACACCTGAATAACAATCCCTTTAAATATTACAACATCTTGTTACGAAGTATATAAACCAGAATTTGCACTAAATGAGAAAAAAATTCCGACTGAGAATAATACGGTATTTTAGAAAGTTGATTTTTTTTTTGGTGAATTTGAAATTAATCTTTTATTTTTATTATTGATTTAAATTTTAGAAAAAAACTTTTTTAAAATAAAAATACTTTGTTATGAAAATAACGATAAATAAAATTAATCATAACTTTATTTTGATTAGCTTTATCTCCAGTATTTTCTGAGAAATTCATTTCATGTTGAGATCTGAAGAAATGCTGAAGACGCGTAAGAAAATCTTTGAATAATTTTTAAAATATTTTTTGATACGTCCGAGACATCCTATTAGAATTTCTTATGGCGCTATCAGCCGAGAGATCGTAGAGATCTAGTGAATGCAATAAAAAGAAATCTCTCTGATGGAAATTCCATAAAAATACAAAGTACATAGACAACGATAAAAATCGCTCAAGATATCCATCATTTTTCTAAGGGCATAATACAACATTGATAACGACAAAGATAGATTATTTCTCGAGAAAGAGCGATCACAGTCGAGCAACAGGAAATTCCGATATCGCCTTCCCACGATCGCGAAAGGATGCCTCTCTAGCACGTAAACCGTCTCTGCTGAACATTTGTGAAAAAGAACGCAATGAAGAAACGTCGACAGAAAGCCGACGTGATGCGCCTAAGCGATCGCTGCATCTCATTCTTCGATGTTTCCGATAAATCAACCACTCCTGTTCTTGGCAATACTTTACTACTTATTGACTGCCTACAAATCTGTCTGCCTGTTTACCGAAGCGATGCGATACAGTGAAAAAAAGGAAACCGATAATCGTACTTTTTGGATTGACCTTCTGCACTTGGAAAACATTATCTGCAAAAATACCCGAAATACAATCTATTCATGCGTTAAATAACGTTAAATAACGTTTTTAGATCAAAGGCGACAAAGGAGACGACGGTTTCCCTGGAATTCCTGGGCAGGCGGGAAGAGACGGTCAGAGAGGACCTCCAGGACCTCCCGGACCTCCTGGAGCACCGTCTCAAGGAAAATATATTCCAGTTCCTGGCCCTCCAGGTCCTCCCGGACCCCCTGGTCCGCCCGGCTTGTCTTTAATCGGACAGAAAGGAGAACCTGGGATCGGTAGAAGTCACGTTTTCGGGGAAAGAGATTACTATCCCCCCAGGCAAGGTAAATTAAAATTATATTAGAATTATTAAAACATTAAATTACGAAGATGTCATAACTTGATAACAACACTTGAGTGTGACAGTACTCCGATAATGAAACTAAAATTATAAATTATCAATTGTTAGATCAAGTATAAATGATGTTTACTTTTAATTTAGATATCATCATATTATTGTTATAAATTAATAATTAATTTCGTTAATAACATTTTGTTAAATTATTTTAAAGCGTCGCGAAATACCCGTTTTATCGAGCACGCTTTGTATCTATCAAATATTTATAACATAATTAAATTTTACACTCGCATACCCGCAAGGACTACCCAGAAGTAGTCTGGACGAATTGAAAGCTCTACGTGAACTCAAGCAACTGAAAGAACTGAAAGATCAATTAGGTAATATCTACAGTATGATATTAAAATGAATATGCACCAGAATCGCTATTCTTTCGATACTGTATAAAATATCTTGTATTAGTCGCACGTTAACATCGATATTTTTTTTATTGTTAAACAACTTTAAAATTTGTTTCAAGGTGTCGTTGCCGCTACAAGGGGATCTTTAGAAAGTACAACGAAAATTGTGCCAGGAGCTGTTACGTTCCAAAACACAGAAGCCATGACAAAAGTAAGATTTCCTAAATTAGCAATTAATAATAATCGTTTCTTTATGTGCAAATCTACTTTTAATACTATCGTTTTGCAGATGTCTAGCGTAAGTCCAGTCGGGACTCTGGCTTATATCATAGACGAACAAGCTTTATTAGTCAGAGTTAACAATGGATGGCAGTATATTGCAGTCAGTATTAAATTCTATTACTATTACAAGTTCATAAAATATTAGAATTGCGTTAAAATTGAACTCCTTTCAATTTGTTCTTTTAGCTCGGATCACTTTTGCCTATTACAACGCCAGCACCACCAACGACATCTCCACCGCCAGCAAACCCCCCTTTTGAAGCATCCAACTTAATTAACCAGATACCCGTGAAAGCCGATGGTACAGGGGTAAGTTGACGACTTAAATTTATTTTGTGTAAGATACGTTTGTAAAAATTAAACGTGTTAAAATCGAATTTGCATTTTTTTCCATGCCGCGCAGTGGTATCCGCGAATGGTGAGATTGTACCATATTTAATAAGATTTTTATTTGAGACTCTTTCCATTCGTTCGTTTTCAGTATAATATTTTCAGTATAAACTTTTTTTAAGATTAATGTGCACAATAAATAATAAAAGAGAATATAACTTTTTAATTAGAATATTCGTAAATTTATTTTTAATTATTATTTGCTCGCACTCGCTTTTATATTATTATATAACTGGAAATATTTGTTCAATGCGAATCATGTTTTTTAGTTGAGAATGGCTGCGTTGAACGAGCCGTTCACCGGAGATATGCATGGTATACGAGGAGCAGACTATGCTTGCTATCGACAAGCAAGGCGAGCAGGCTTGAGAGGTACCTTCCGTGCTTTCCTTAGCTCCCGAGTTCAAAATGTCGATAGTATTGTCAGATTAGGAGATCGAGATCTTCCTATAGTTAACATAAAGGTAATTTCAAAGGGATTAATATTTATTTATTACTATTTGCTATCATGATGCTTTTCATTTAAAATTAAATATTTTACTAAGTAATAATCGGGAATATTTAGGGCGACGTGCTATTCAATTCTTGGAAAGAGATGTTCAATGGAAATGGGGCGTACTTTTCTCAGAACCCCAGAATCTACAGCTTCAATGGAAAGAACATCCTTACTGATTTCGCATGGTGAATATAATAAAGAAAAATATATACATACATACATACGTATAATGTGAACGAAAATTATTGATTTCACTGTATAAGAGAAAATCTATTGATTCTCAAATATAAATTATAATTATAAATTGTATATTGTATTATTATTAATTTTGGAATGACAAATTAACTAAACGAAGTGGCGAATAATATTATTACTCATTAATTTGAATGTTTTGTGTATGTAAAACGATATAATTCTTCGCTATTTTTTCTTAGTCGTTAATTAACGTTGTTCTGATTACAGGCCTGAGAAGGTCGCGTGGCACGGTTCTCACAAACTCGGCGACCGAGCGATGGACACTTATTGCGACGCCTGGCACTCGAGCAGCTCGGATCGCTATGGATTAGGCTCGCCGTTGACCGGCGGTCGACTGTTAGAACAAGTACGATACTCGTGCGACAATAAATTCGCGCTGCTTTGCATCGAGGTGACGAGCGAGCTGGTGAGGAGACGGCGGAACGCCGACAATCGGCCAGAAGACGACGTCGAGATGTCGGAGAATGATTATATGGAGTACTTGGAGGAACTCATGCAATACTGAATACTCGCACCTTCGACCATCCACCATCGCAACGCGAAAATCGAACCGTTATGTAAATAGGAATGCAGATGCGCGCGCGCTGCGTTTCTTCGCGCGACATATATAATAATAAATATATATATATATACATATATATATATATACATACAAGAAAAATCCCACGTTCAAGTAATAATTCATATCGATATACATATCGTGAAGTCATAACATGTGCGAGCCATGTCGCGAACAACGTCATATCTCATTTTTCGCATCATCCCGAGATCACAAAACTATTTCCAATTCCAAAGTATAATTACTTGTATTTTCCCCGCGAGCCACTAGCTATCCGCTTCAGCCGCGTCTCAGTTTCTCTCTTCTCTAGATCTTTCTTAAACATAAAAAGAAGACTGATCGTCTAGATACTCGTCAGTGTTTCGTCGTATTGCGTATTCGCACCGGGTACTCCCCCTTCTCCCTATCAGTCGCTTTCGAAAGCTTCGATCGCTCGAGGCCTTTTGAGAAAGCTCTACCGCGATTCAACGTTAAACGTTTCTCCTCATCACGATAAACGTCCAAAAATACTTGTGGATTACCAAACGAGCGACACGAACTCGGACAACGCGTGCAAGACTCGCTCGAGCCCGCGTTTATGGCGCACTTTAAATGCTAAGCGGCTGTCTAGTATCTCTTCTTCTCATCAAATCATCATGCATTCGACAATTCGCCTAATCATAATCAGACCATTCCTGAATTATTCAAAAGTCAGAAAATGCAGGTAAACGATTTTTGTAACTAGATCCATATCGATATCTCATCATCGCGAGAATGCAGGATCTGAATATAAAATCATAGTAATCTCAAAATAAAAAATTTTTTGAAAATAGAAGAAATCTGAGATTAATTTAGATTTAATTATTTTTATTTTGATCATTTTATCTTTCTATTCTTATAGTTTTTTGTAATGTTATATTGAAAGATTCATATATTTTTCAAGATACACAATATACATATACAATGTAATATTGTTTCAATTGTAGCATTTATTGAAAAAGATTATAACAAATAGACGTAGCATAATTTGTCATAGGTATAAAATAGAAAAATATAAATTTTGTCTTCGTGTTAACATCTTTTTTGCAACATAATTAAAAGAATTTAATTTTGATTTTTCCAGATTTATTATGATTTGAAATTCAGGTCCCCAATTACTTGCATAAATTCTCCTTGTTTCTAATCAAAGTAACAGTATGCGAATCTTCAAGTTGAAACCTAAGTAGTTATATTCGGCATTACAAATGTCGAAATGTTACAAGTGCGCTGCGAATGCGGGCTGTACCGTTTAGGGAAGTAATTACTTAACACTGCCCTAAATAAACCTAAATGAAATTCGTATCCGCGATCAAGTTACATTTACATTTTAGCTGATACATATTGAGTGTGTATGTTAGACGTAAGAGGCACATCGATTAAGGAGTTTCAGACGACGAATTGTTCGGCTTATTGCCGAAGATTTATGCTCCGTGTATCTTGTAAGTCATCAGGAAAGAAATTGCTTTTACCTTAAATCATATGTTGATTGCTTTAACAATAGTCAACAAACAATTCTTCTAAATATTTAAAGTTATTATTGAGATTTTCGCGGAAATTCTCAAGAATTGGAAGAAACTAGAAATTAATTACTAACGAAAAAATGAAAAATTATAAAAATTATATTATTAGTAAGTATATTCTTAATTATGTTAAAATTCCTTTCTATATTTATATTTAAAAATTTCTGTTTTTTAACTTCATTTTTTAATAATAATTTTAACATTATCCGCGCGCAGCCTTGATATACATATATATTTAACTTCTGTGTTTAACACGAATTTACTACTTAAATACATATGATATGCAATATCATAAAACCTAAACAAACACATGTAAATGAGTAACATTTACCACAGAGTTTTGCCACAAAATATGTATAATAATTTATGTATATCTTCTACTTTTTTGCCTATTTTTTTTTCCTCTCAACTCTGTAGGATTTATGTTTCTGGCTCTTAGATTAGACACCGAGCATAAATCAGATCTAAGTCAATGTCTATAACTCGAAGATATACCGTTAACATTAACATAATTTATTACAGTTATGTAGAGATTGATCGTGAGACCATCATATGTATATTTAGGTTGTCAGCAAGCTTGTTGGCGAATATTTCCTACGTACATACGTAAACTTTTTTAAGTATCATCAGTAGTAATTCGTGACATATCCAAGAACATACAATCGATTGTCCTTCGATATAGTTTGCACCGAAAATGTTTCGTTTTCAAATTTTATATTATTTGTACACTTTATTATTGTCTTTCTAAATAAAAGATAAAAAGAAGTCTTCTCAAGTTAGTCATTTCTTCCCTTCACTTTTATAATGTATATATATAAAAGTGATATTTACGTACAGATTTGTATACTTGTATCAAAGCGTTTTATGTAACATAATATACCTAACATAAACTTTCATCCGCAAATATATAATGAAATAGCGTATATTTTATCATTAATATATTTATTATTTTATCAAAGGATAAAAAGTATTTATATTATCGATATTTTATATTCAGCTTAGTTCTAAATTATTAACATGAGCAAATTAAAAATCATCGATTTGATCATTTCAGGAAAAATTTAACATTTTGTTAATATATTTACAGTTTTATATAAAAATTCATATGTAAGTATCTTTTCTATTTGTTATATATGTAAATCGATATATAAAATAAAATATTAAATCAAATGTAATTTAGAAGAAAATTTAGTTTTAACAATTTAACAAAAATAGATATTTCTCTTAAATTTAAAATATCTTACATTAATATGCACGCATTAATAGGCACACACATGTAAATACAGGTATTTTCTAAGAAGAAAAATATCTTACCTTGAATCCTCGCAATGGACTATTATGGAAATGGTTGATTGCGCCAATGTCTCATCCCCAAGGACCTCTAAGACGTTGCTAATGTAGCTCGTGCAGGCTCGTGATCGACCGGAAATTATCCGCACTATATACCATCTCCGCGCACGATTAAGATGGAATCGATCGATCTTGTCCCGATTAAACCACAACGCACGGTAATTTCATGCACTCGCGCATAGTTGCACTATTTCGTTAACTTTGCGAATCGATCTATATCTTTTAATTCGTCTGTCTGTTTGAGAGAAATCGTGACACTAGCAGATTTTCTATTAGATGCAATAAATAAATATATAAAAAAATTTCTCTTAGAAATTTCAAAACACTAAAATACGCTATCGATTGCATTTGAATGTTATGAATTGACGATAATTGCTTGTTATTTTTTTATTGCCGATTCTATACGTTTATTATAAATGTATATTCCATTCTATACGTATATTATATGTACATGCTAATATAAAAATGTAAATCTCTTCTAATATAAATTTGTATTAAATATTAACTAAGTAATTTCCATAATTATAGCGATCACAGCAGTCACTTTTAATCTACTATATCACGAACTGTTATGTCGAATACGAAATGTAAAAATTATGCAGAAAAAAATTTTCAATTAATTCATGCATGTAATTTTATAAAAAGAATCGCAACATTAACTACAATGATATTTTTTAATGTATAAAATTAGAAGTAATGATTGCGGCTAATAAGAAAATGATCGCAATCAAATACTATTAATTATTTTAATTTAGACATAATTCTACAAATATAACATTACAATATTAATTCTATTGATTTCCGTTACTATTAATCTAAAAAAACATAACCAGTGATTGCGGCTAATTAGGATATGATCGTAATCACTGTCAATTAATATCCCGAATTTTAATTAATTCATGCATACAATTCTACAAATATAACAATATTAACTACATAAATTTCGCGTTGCTAATCTACAAAGAAATAAAAAGAATTATAAACAGTGATTGCGGCTAATTAAAAAATGATCGCGAGCACTGTTAATTAATATCATATTTCAATTAATTCATGCAAACAGCTTTTTAGAAATATAAAAATAATTATATTAATTTTACGTTACTAAACTAAAAAAAGAACTACGAGCAGTGATTACGGCTAATCAGGATATGATCGCATTCACTGCTATTACCCCATATTTTAAACAATCGCAACATTAATTACTTTGATTTCATCTTTCCAATTCACAAAGCGAAAGCTATGAGCAGTGATCGGCGGCTAACAAGAAAATAATCGCAATCACTGCTCAATTACCATATATATGTATACGTATATTTTACGAATACATGCATTACCACACATACAAATGCAGCTAATTATTATATATACATATAAATAGTATATTTCAATTAACTCATGCATGTAATTTTTAATATAGCAATTATAATATTAATTATAATAATGTCCGATTTATTCTACAGAAAGAACACGTACAAACACTAAAATCGCGGCTAATCAGAAAATATCATCGCGATTATTTGCGAATGACTATTCCTTATTACCAATCACTATCCGGTTCAATTTATACAATTACATTGTAATCTGTGAGAAATGCAACACTACGAATAATGCTACGATCGCATGGAATTTATTTGAAGAATTCTCATACGTTCCTATATCACGCGTCGATAAATCAGTTCTCAAATTTACTAATCGATCTTATGCGATTGCGCGGAGTTCGCTTGACGGAACTGTCGCATATTCACTTTCTACCAATATATCCCATTTATCTGATATCTTTCGTCTTTCAACTATAATAGGTTTTTTGTTAAGCGCGTAAGCACACGTATTTGAATCGTACACGACAATTTGAGTTACAAACATACCACATCTAATGGAAAGACATGCCAGTCCTCGATTCTCTCGGGAAGACGTAAGGGTCATTTTCGCGAGTCTACGTCAACGGAATCTGCACTCACCGGAACCGGCGATGATTTGGAGCAACGGCGCGTCGCGTCGGCAGCGTCTGTTACGATCGGTGAAACGGCTCCGATCGCGAAGGCACGCGGTAACCTATACGCTCCGGCGATCGCTCGTCATCTCGAGTAGCAACTTCCGACCAAAATTCACTCTCGTCACGTACTTTTGACGGCGAAATCCGCGATTAATCCGCAGAGCGATACGCTCCAGCTGCGTTTCGAACCGATGCGCTGCCGAAACTGTCATGGCGGCCAGCCGTACGCGTACAACTTCGTTACATTTCAATATTGAGATAATAATATTTATAATTCGCGACAAGAATCAAACACTTTTCATGCATTTTTCGGCGATCCACAATCATTAGCGATACTTCAGTCGACATTTTTATAAGGAGTTGCGAGATTTTACATATAAAAGACGCGAAAACGGCGAATGGATTTCTGATTTAAATTTTAAAGTAGCGCGTAACGCGCATTCCCACTTCGTGACGTAATGTGACTGCCATAGTCAAAAAAATAATGTGATACTGCAGCATCATAACATTAATATATACATTTCAAATTATTTTTGTGAAAAAGAGAACCATAATTATTTTAATTTTTACATTACTTTATAAATGTACAAGTAAATATTACCCATTCTACTTTCTTCCTTCTCTTTTGATTGTGTAGTCTCCCCCCCCCCTCTCTCTCTCTCTCTCTCTCATTGCAAAATATTTAATAATATGATCCATATAAAAGTTAAATTGTAAAAGATATAACTACTGATCGAAAGCAATGAAAAACATCTTTGCTTATGCCTTGATATAAGGCTATTGTTTTCTTGAACAACCTCAATTAACTAATTCAAATTAACCAAAATACTTCAGAGTTTAATTGTTTCATCTCTATCTAAATTTAAAACACATGTATGATGAAAAGATCGAAAATTTTATTACAAATGATAAAATATAATACAGTTTTGTATGTGTTGGAGTGCTACAATTATTTTTACTCAATAAGTTAAAAAATGTGTTTAAGATTTAAGCAGCGTTAATGCCTCTGTATATTTTAAACCTTCCAAAATATAAGCTAAATTCTCAACTGACGCATCTTCATCCTCTTCCGCCCATATCTGAAGCATAGTCTGACACTGTTCATACGGCGTTGTCTTGCTTTGAAAGAAAACAATCTAAAATACATATCGTATATTAAAATTCCATAATTGTAAAACATAGTGTTATAGTAAGAAAAGCTTGATAATGTACATACTTCATCATTTGTATAACCAAATTTCGCCGCTAATTTTTTCCAATCATTTTTCAAGCTTTCCGATAATTTTACCACCATTTCCGGTGTGACTTTATTCAATTTTCTTGCTTTCATGTCGGCGCTTTCAGCGTCAACTTGCTCGCTTTCTTGCTTCAAAACGTCTTCGTTGAATTCTTGATCGGTAGATTCCGACGGCGGTGTCTCCTCGGTTTCTAATTTTGTATCAGACTGTGTTTGCTACAAAACAGTAAAAAAATTAAAAATGTACCAAGCTGAAGCATATTATATAAAGATAATGAACACTAGATACTCACCGGACGATCCTTGGCAATTTTCTTAATCATTGTCTCAAGATACTCAGGTAATTTATTTATAGGATAATTGCCATGAACAAAGAAGTGTGGGCTTCGTCTCGCTAATAATCTTAACGCTCTCCAACCAAAATTACCATCGTTCACCTTTCTGTAAGTACAAAATTATAGCATTATTATTAATAATTACAACGAAGAATGAAATGTGTTTATTTGAAAGGAATTGATTCATAATCAATTCAATTCCCATGTCTCGATTTATAGAAATTGATTGGAAAATTAAAAATGGTGAACACAAAAGGAATATGTGAATAAATTGCAATCCGTTTCGGAAATAAGAAATCAATACACTAACGATGACAGAAGCAGATCGCAAACAATAATGCTTACTTGTATTTATCATCGACCATTGCAGCAGGATCCAATTCCATTATGGCATCTTCAAAATACGTTTCTAAAGACGGGAGAAAATCTCTATCCTTAGATTTGCATGCCTCGAGATTGTTTGGACATAAATTCCATAATTTAGTGAGTTCTGGACTATTAAAGAATAATAATGCTAATTTAATTATCCGATCTAATATGTAAATTTCTTTAATTAATTAATTTGTTTTCTTAATTTTTCACAGGCTACTTACTTTCCCATGTGATATTTGCCAACTGCTTGCGCATCTCTAATTAGATCACCGATACGTCGTCGCGGTCTCTTCAATTTTCGTGGCTCTTCGTCGCTACCGGCATCAGATGTCGGTCGTTTAAATGCCGGACAACCTTCATTCTTCCATGCATTCCAATGCTCTTCACGTTTCAAGATGTTCTTCACGGTCTCCGCAAACGTGGGACCATCGGGCGGTGTTTCGGTCAGTAAAGTATAAACTTGTTCAGTAGTGGTCTTCACCCATTCCACTTGATCCGACTTGAGTTCGTGTGTCTCACTTAAAAGTAACAAACATCATAGTGATTCGATAACGTACACATCACGAGACGTTTAATTTAAGAAAAGCAGACCTTGTCTCATAGCCACTGGCAAGGAAGCTTTGAAAAACAAACATTTTTATGACTGTTTAAAGGCATTTTACTACGTGCCGAATAACTTGTTAATTCAAGGATATGAGGCTGAAATTGCTATAAAATATTCATCATATCGCACATAGTATAAAAGTTACTTACGCCTTAAATTTTACAGTGCTATTCAGATACTGGAAAAGAATGAGAAATTGCAGCAATACATATCGTCTGAAATTAGAATCTGACAGCTGCAACTCCAATAATTTTTGATTGGTCAAATATTTTGCAAAATAGTGCGTTTCCTTGTGGGGACCTTCCATAGAAGTATCCATCTTGATGCATGTTGTAGGATAACTACGTTGCTCCTCTAATTTAAAAGAAGCAAATGCTGAGAGCACATTAGCGGCGTGCTACAAATTAATGTTTTCTGTTAATAAATCTGTAATCTAAGTTTATATTACTGTTTAAAAAAACTATTTAAAACTCACAGCTGAAAAGACTTTCCAGTGCATTTTATTATAACACTGATTTGGATTTCTGAAGAAGTCTTGTAAAGCCCAAAACTTCCTATACAAATTGTAATCAATTGGTATCTTGCTTTCTGACTTGTCGTCGTCTTTAGTTATCTGCTCCAAGTTGTCTTCCTCTGCTTTTTCCAAGCCAAACTCTGTGTGATTTTCCAGATTGAATTCACTAACGATATTCAAGCCGGATCTCTCAGAAAAAGGAAAGAATTTTGCGAGGAACAATAGAATTCTGCCACAAAATACAGTTTGCTGGGAACGTGACAGTCTCCTCAGTAAGTCATTGCACATTCTCAATAAATTATTCTTGCAGGCAGTGAAAAACAAATCTTCCTTCCATACAGCGACGTTATTCTCGACAAAGGTGAACATCTGCTCGCATCTATCCAGTGTCATCGAATCGAAGATGTCACCCAGTAGCATCACCGGCATACTCGCCGTTGCGAGATCTTTCCTGCATAGCTCTATACAGAATGTGATGTACGACTCGAGGGAGCGCACCGTACCCGAAGCGTTTTCCGTCAATACAACCAGCAAGGTATCTCGGAGCGCCTGATCGATCGCCGCTTTTCTGTCACCGTCATTTGCGCAACGTTCGACGCACTTTTTTTGGAACAATGAAACGTCCGACAGCTTAAAAAGCTGCTGCAGATAATCCTGAGGAAGAAATAAATACTCTGAGCAGTTTCAATTGAGAATTTGTGAATAAAAGGTTAATGCTTCGTAGTCCAAATGTCATACTTACGCTGTAGTCTTTTCTCAACACTTCGAACATTGCCATGATTTTCTACAGCTGTGTTATAGATTCTATTATTTTTATTGAAAATGACTTCCGGGTTTAAGCATTCTCGTCTTTTTTTCAAGGTTCTGCGGTAGCAAAGAGGTTAAGTTGCGTTTCTTATGCTATAACGCGGCTTGCATGGACGCAGAAAGAAATCCGGAGAAACCTGAAAGCACCTGCGGCCTGCGGGCTGCGAGCTGCGGACTGCGGTGGGACCGATCGTTGGTCTAGCCGCCGCGCCAAACGTGGATGTAGAACTACGTGGCCACGTTTTCACTGTCGATAAATCGCTTCCGTGCATGGTGTGTCGCCGTGCTAAATCCATTTTAGTTGGGTTAGGTTAGATTAGGTTAGGTGAGAGGCGCTTCAAACGCTTGGCGTCTGTGCGTACTACCGAGCTTCAATTTGAAAGTTTGTAACGATCCTCCTACAGTCCTTTCAGTCCATCAGTCCTTTGCACGCGCACATGTCATAATTTGTAGCGTCGTAACTCTGCGCGAGACCGACCACCGCTACTCACCGCTTAAACTGTTGAAAAGAACTTGAAGAGCGACTTGTGTGTGTTTGTGTGATTGACGATGAAGCCCGCGTAAGTATCGCAAGATTGGAAGATTGAAAGATTGAATGCCGGTGTTGGGTGAGCTTCGTGTGAGCTCTTCCAATCCAACACCGGATTCAAACACAATCTCGTACAGAGTACTTCTCTCGCGGAGATGTAATTTGAAGAGAGTAACGGCGTGAAAATGTTCCAGGCGTTCCAAGACTCCAGCTCGCAAGCCGATCGGTCGAGCGCCAAAAGGACCGGCGATCATGTCCAAAGATCCCGTTCAAGTCTCGTGCCGCTTACGGCCGTTGCCGTCTCCGACGGACGTGTCGTGCATGAGGGTGACGTCTGACACGACAGTGATAATCACGCCCCCGGAATCAGCAGCCAACTTTCGCGCGGCAACTTGCAAGGAGATACAAACAACCTTCAGTCGCGTATTTAAGTCGGACGTGAAGCAGGAGAAGATATTCAATACGGTCGCTCTACCCCTCGTGGAGAATCTTATCCACGGAAGGAACGGCCTGTTGTTCACGTACGGAGTGACAGGTAGCGGCAAGACGTATACGATGACTGGAGAGCCACAGGATGCTGGTATCATGCCTCGCTGCTTGGACGTTATTTTCAATACTATCGCCATGTATCAGACGAAAAAGTTTGTCTTTAAACCCGACAAATTGAATGGCTTTGACGTGCAAAACGAGGCTGACGCTATGCTGGACAGGCAACACGAGCTTCACGCGGGTCTCGCGCCGAGACCTGGCAGACTGGGCAAACAAAAGTAAGTTTCCCCTACGTCCATTTCTACAGATTTCTCTTGTGCTCTTGATATAACGGTTGCCGCTTCTCTCTTTAAATTATAACATTTGACATCAAAATAACATTAACAGTGATAAAAGGACACAATAATGACATTTTGGAGTAATTTTGATGTTATTTTGATATCTTTCTGACTTCTTGTTTTACCTGAGAATGTTCTGAAAGAACATAAAGTTTATAATTCCGAAATGCAAGAAATGTGACAATGTTCCAAAAAATTATATACATAATTTATTTTATCTACACTGAAAAAAATTCTGGTTAAAACCGAACGAATCAGAAAATCTTGTAGGATTGATAAAATATTCTAGTTATTATCCGAGTAGAACAAAAAGTCACGATAGTGTCAAAGTGATCCCAAATAATGTCAAAACAACAAAAAAGTAATTAAATTGTGATTGAAAGGTGAATTTTGTAATCATATTCTTGTCATTTTGACATCACTTTGACATTATCATGACTTCCTTTCTACTTGGATATAAAAACTCTGGTTATAATAATAGAACTCGATACTTTATAATTTATAATGTATATCTATATGTATTAAAATATAATATTAAAATATAATTTATTAATTTATACATTATAATATATAATTTTTATGAACTTCCATTAATCCTAATACAGTCGTAAGGTGGACAGTGACGGAGATAGTAATCCGACGGTAGCTCACGAGCGTAACGAATCGCAAAGCGTAGCGGTTGAACCGGATAATGCGTATGCTGTATTTGTCACCTACGTCGAGATATACAACAATAGCGTATACGACTTGTTGGATGAGGATGACATGAGAACCAAGTAAGAACCAAATATATAGGTATATATTGTGTATGAATGGTCATCTTACAGTTATGCGTCTCTCTCTCTCTCTCTCTTTCTCTCTTCTTCTGTTATGTATGCGATACGTGCTTTGTTCTTTAATTTATACTTGACGTAGGACACTGCAGAGTAAAATTGTTCGAGAAGACGGCAACAAAAATATGTATGTGCACGCTGTCACCGAAGTTGAAGTGAAGAGCGCGGAGGAAGCTTTCGAGCTGTTCCAACGTGGGCAACGGAAAAGGCGCGTCGCGCACACGGCGTTGAATACAGAGTCGAGTAGATCGCATAGCGTTTTCACAATCAGACTTGTACAGGTACTACATATGCTCTCTTTCGATACTTGTTGCCACCATAGAGTTCGCCCAAGATACACAATCGCACTTCAACAATGATTCTTCTCTTCTCAGGCACCTTTAGATTGCGAGGGCGAACACGTGATGCAGGATAAACGAGTCGTGTGCGTAAGTCAGTTGTCTTTGGTGGATCTAGCGGGTAGCGAGCGAACGAATCGCACTAAAAATACCGGTCAACGTTTACGAGAAGCAGGTGAGCGAACGCTTGATTTGTCACGCTTGTAAAACTTGTTCATGAAACTTGCAATGAAATATATAATTCTGTAGGAAACATCAATAACTCTCTAATGACTCTGCGATCGTGTTTGGAAATTTTGAGAGAGAATCAGAATCAGGGTACAAATAAGATGGTTCCCTATCGAGATTCCAAGCTTACGCATTTGTTCAAAAACTATTTTGACGGGGAAGGACAGGTTAGAATGATAGTCTGTGTAAATCCAAGGGCGGACGATTACGACGAAACAATTGTACGTCGTAAGCTGTGTAATATAATATGTAATTTTGTTTTTGTAAAAAGATGTGAAATTATCATTAATTTCTTTGTACCATGTCTTTATGTAGCAAGTCATGAAATTTGCGGAAATGACTCAAGAAGTGCACATCGCAAGGTCTAATCCTGTTAAATTGGACCTCGGTTTTACTCCTGGCAGAAGACAAGCGAATAAGGTTGCGCGAATAACCTTTTACACAATTCTGTGCACGCACGTTCCCATGTGTAAATGCAAGTTTCGTTACTTTCAGATATTCAAGGAAGCGAGAAGCAAATTGGAGAGAGATGGTCGACCGGAAGCCGCTGATTTGAACATTGATCTAGGCCTAGTATATAGGTATCGCAACTTGAACAGTTGTTACATTCATTCAAATCCTCGCCCCCCCCCCTCTCTCTCTCTCTCTCTTTTCTCTTTTTTCGCTTGGTTACCTTTCCGCCTAACGTAATCGAATGTTTCTAAATATATTTTAGTTTGGGCGGACCGTTCCCTCAATTGGAGAGTATCACTTCGGACAATGATCAAATGATACAATCTTTAATACAATTCTTAGAACAACGTATCAACAAGCGCAACATACTTCGTGCGGATTTACAAAAGAAACGTGAGTCGTTTAATTTTAGCAAACTTGTCTCATAATTAGTCAACTAGCAAAATGCTGTAATAATAACAATAACAATAATGATAATGATGATGATGACACTGTACGTTTCACTTGTAGAAGAGGACTTTAGACGGACATTAATGGGAATAGAGCAAGAAAATGTAAATTTAAAAATTGAAGTAGCTTCGTTGAAAGCTGCAAATACGCAACAGAAAAGAAAAATATCGGCGTTAGAAGGACATCTCTGCAAAACAGAAACGCAAATCGATAATCTTTTATCTAAATTGAACAGTGCTAATGAAATGGTGCGAAGTTTACAGCAAGAGGTGAGATTCGTATGCACCGTATGCTACGTTAATTAATTTATACAATAATATGTATTTATGTATGATGTGTGTTTCTGCATAGGTGAAAGATCGGGACTTGGCATTAAATCAACGTTTGATAGATAAACAAAGAGTGAAGCAGAGATATAATACAAAGATGCAAGTCGAGACAGACAAAATGAACAGAGAATTGGAAATAAAACTGCGTCAGCAGCGTGAACATCTTCAGGTGAGTCTGATTTATGTGACTTGATACTTGTTTTTAACTTCGCGCATATTATACGTATAATAGACAAATTCAATGTTCAATCAATTATTCTATTTAGAATCAAATGAAGGAGAAGGAGGACAAGTTACGATTGGTAAAGCAAATTTTAGTCGACGACAACGGCATTAATCCTGCAATAGCTTCATCGAAGGAACAAGTTCCAGAATTAATATCGAGAGTGGTCAGTCCAGACAGAGATACCAGAACGTCACGAAAGGTTATCTATTGTGCACGTGTTCTTTCCTCTTAAAGATCTTGGATCGTCATGTCAAACTTGAAAAAAAATTCCGGCGTATGTACTAAAGTTGGGAAAAGGAACAAGGGATAACAGAATTTTCTTACATATAGGATAGAATACCGGTTTCGAACCCGAGATACAGACGATCGCAAAGTGCCGACAGATGGATCGATCATAGACCTCAGACTCTCGTGCCAATTGGGACTGTCCTGCAACCAATGATGCAAAGACGGCGAAGCGTAACGCAACTTACTTCCCCGAAAGAGATTACGGATGGCGCGTCAAGATATTGTCTTGTCGCGCAAGAGCATGATACAGATGGAGAACTTGAAACAAAATTATACAAGGTATCACAATTTATGCACACTCAAAACATGCTATCTGTGCTTAATGGTAATTTTTATTAATGTACACAAGTAATGTTCTAGAATTTTTTTCCTTTTTCTCTTAAACAGGGCGACATCCTGCCGACAAGTGGCGGTGGAGCACAAGTAATATTCAACGATATGGAATGTCTGAAACAATCGTCGCCGAAAGCGAGAAAACGTACTGGGCCTCGAGAAGAGGGAATGGACCAAGTAGATATTCCTACATTGACGGAAACAAAAAGACCACGAGTAATACCTTCGTAGCCAAATTAAGTCATTCATAATTCAACTCGACAGCACAGGAGAAAATAAAATATCCGACGTGTTTTTTCCTTTGCATTATTAACGACTTGTTAAAAAAAAAAAAAGAAAAGAAAGAACTTGTGACATGAGACGAGACGTGTAACGTATCGATGTATACATATCTTTTTACTCTTGCAGTCTAATCAAAGTCACTTTAAATCTTTATCTCGCAATTATTTTTATTATTTTTACAAGTTCCAAGATAAACAGCATTTGTAAATCTGATATTCACATGGAATGATTGTTACAAAACGTACGCCAATATATGGATACTTTTATACATGGATATATATGTGTACGTGATGTATGCTACTATAAGCGTTACATGGTTTTCCTATTAAATGGAAAACGCCAAGATGAAGATGAAATAGTCGCGACGTAAGTATAAAAATATATGTACAATTTTTTTTTTAATATGCGTCAATCATTTGTGGCGTTATAATTATTTAAATTGTAAAGATGTATGCGGACGAAGGGATGGATCTGGTAATGAATTAGTACCCGAGGTGTTTCTTCGCAAGTTTAAAACACGGCCCTCTTGCTCCGAGCTACAATCATACGATACATATATATGTATACAATCGCGCAGTCAAATTCTGTCGTACTTTTTTGTTAGCTCTTACGACTTACCGGTTTGCCAGATTCTCATTACTGCTCTCCTTCACAAATGTTACCAATCCGTACGAGTTATGTTTATCCAATGTTCCATTGTAAATCAACAAGTCGTCCACTAGTATCTACAAAATACAAATAATTTCAGTACAATTGGCAAATTGGAAAATTACCAGTCGGAATATACACACAAAATTTA
This sequence comes from Tetramorium simillimum, assembly GCA_011636635.1. NCBI lineage: Eukaryota > Metazoa > Arthropoda > Insecta > Hymenoptera > Formicidae > Tetramorium > Tetramorium simillimum. The sequence continues at coordinate 5,669 of VBVQ01000853.1, read as the reverse complement.
TTTCTCTTACCGCAAATTCTTTAACTCTCCTTTGTGGGGTTTTTCCATAATTCCAGATTTTGATCATCGATACCATAATGGGATGATAAAATATTAAATACACACGATTTGTCTGAAAAATGCATTAGGAATGTTAAATAGCGGCGAATACGTGATTATTCGGTTGTACGGTTTACAAGTTGGCTTACTTGTCCAGGGAGAATAGGAGCCAGCCAGGCATGCCGTCCGTCTCGAGCATCGTTTCGCCCATCGACAAGTTTGTCCGGTGTACGAATGTCGTTATCTATTCCTTCTATTATGTTGACGCTTTCAGGAAATGCGGCTACATCTAGTAAAGTGTGATTGGCAATTAACCGATAATGGAAGTAATTAACAAATGCAAGTTATGCACGTAGAGAGATTTTTCTTTTCCTTTGGGGAAGAAGAGTTGGGGCACAAAATCACAATCTGGCAAAATAAAATCTCTTTCGTATATAATAAAGTAAACATACTGTCTGTAGTTAACTTGATCTCGTTTCCATGACTGTCATATATCTGTATCCCATTGAGACCAACGTAGTAAGAGTCTCCCCACGTAGAGAAAATTATTATTTGATATACGAATCCTCGCGGCATCGACGGAGCTTCGTAATTGGAATCCAAAGGCTCGAGTTCTAAAAGTTCGTACGACATTTGTGGAAATTTTTTACCTACCATACATACGTATGTACATTATATTTGCCGCGCGTCTCTCTACGGACAGCGGGGCCTACCGCCTACGTACCTTCGGGCGGTTTAATCGAATCGGTGGTACAATCCGAAAAATATTCTTGAGTAGGTGGATCGAGAAAACTGATCTCTTGGACAAAATCATAATGACAGGATCCCGGGGCGCGTCTCAACAGAAAGCCATCGGAATATTCGTCGTGTAACTGTTTACCGTCCAATTTAATTAGTAACCGTTTCACCTGTGCAAAGAGAATCTCGTTATTTAATTGGATTATTCCGCCGAATATATAAGGAAGATATAAATGAATGAATAACAATTTAGTGTGTATATCATCACCGCAATCTTACCCCGCAATAAGACAACTCCAAGGACGCGTTGTAATTCCAAATCCGCATACCCGTTAGGTACACCTCCGTCGCGAAGGTAAAAGTGATCGTGATCCTCTTATCCGACGTGAACTCCGCTAGCCACATGTATGCCATCTCGGTCGTAACCGTGCACCCATCGATCAGTCTCGTTAACGGCGTCGCGTCCACGTTACAATGCAACGTGGCGTTTACTAACGAGATTGCTCTACCTTGATCTCCAATCAATTCTATACTGGTAAGGCCTACGAAGCCGATGCCGCGATTCGAGTGCGCACAGATTGTATAGTATATTGTTGGCGTTACTTAATTTATTTATATATTTACTCACCAACCAAATGCTGTAAACCCCAATTGGAAATGATAATTAACTGAATCTCTCTGCATGACAGAGCAGTCGGAGTGGTATCTTGAATTTTGCTATTGCTACATAAGCTGGGAGACGTTTCAATAGGATCGTTGCTTTTACGTCTCGCCGAGGTGATCTAAAAAGACGTTACTCTTATTATCTCTCTTATTATGCATTCGTAAGTGATGTCGACGCATAAATCGCATAAATCGTTCTCTCTCTTACATTGTCATTGGTCATTGTTGCCGTTATCGGGCGAATTATTTCTTTCTCCTCGCAATCTGACATCCCATTACTGAATTCTATGAACGTCGTATCATGTTTTGATATCGATTCCAGAATACTTTCGTCCGTCGTAAATAATATAGTCTACATCAGCCAATATTTTGGTGTATTACGTATAAAATTAATTACATTCGTATACATGACAAGAAAAGTAGTCATCACTCTTTTAACACTTTTACAATATCGTGCGTGTGAAACTACTTGCGACACGTTGCGGCTTGTTTGAGAAAAGGTTTCTTACATCTCCGAATGAATCGAGGCTACCCATATCGTCCCCTGACGCTTTAGCGATTTCTCCGTAAAAGATGATAATGTCATTCAATTTAATAACAATATCTCTGGCTCCTCTAAAGGAATGTATTCTGGATTTATTGTAGTTCTGAAAGAAAAGAGAAAGTAAGAAAATAATCTTTCTCTCTCTCTCTCTTCGAGATTGCTCTCTGCTAAGGTGTACTTTTACGCAGGCACGCATACACAACTGTCTACGTCTATAGATTATTTTAGGACACAGTCATAAAATAGGTAAGGAGCCCTACCCATATCCTGATCATTGCTACAGTAATCGTGAATTCAAATATCATGTAAACGTAATGGTGGTCACCATTTGAGTAGGGTGTTAGCCATAAATTTGCATCGTCTCTCGTTCGATTAATACCATTAATTAAATTATTTATAGTATGGGGATCATGGTCGTTATTAAGCGCGTGCGTGACGTCTGTGCACGTCGTATGCGCGCGTATCTCTTTTATTCTAGCTGGTTCTCCGGTATTTGAAAAGATCTCGATACCATTGAGGCCTACGTAATACTTGTCACCCCAGGTAGAGAGAATATCAATGACCAACGAGTCTCCGGACGGCAGTTCAGGAATAATGAAATTTTTGTAGAGTTTATCTAGAAATAATAGACTAAATTACACGACTGGTGTTAATTTATATAATTTATAATCCGCGAATATAAAATTGTCACATAATAATGGACAAGGTACTTGAAGAAGGGAACGTTTACTTTGATATCGCAAAAGACAAGACAAAAGCTAACACGAAGAGCACGAATTCGACAAAGGATTTTTCACAAACGCGTATTCAAGTAAGATGAGAGATTTTAAGAAAGGAAAAAACCTTAATACCGACCAGCGACGAATTTCGACTTTCCTTCGTTCTGCATGCCAACAGTGAGACTGTTGGGAAAATTGACAAATGGATCATTTGATAAATCATGTAATCGTGTCTCTGCACGGTTCGGGACCGTCGGTCGTCGATCCGCATCGTCATAAGATTCCTCCTCCTCCTCCTCCTCCTCCTCCTCTTCTTCTTCCTCGTCGCCATACGTGTTGGAGCTTGCCAAGGCTTGGAGCGTGCAGGAGCTGCGCTTCTCCATCCGTTTCCTCTCCAAATATGCATCCAGCCCATGAAAGTCGTTGTTGGCGATTCGATGTTTCGGATTCAGAACGGCAGAAGAAGCGCGTGTTCTTCTCTGCGTAACTTGCACTTGCTCGTTCTTCGGCGTCGTCGGCAGTGATTTACTCGTGGACGTTTGCACGTTAACCGTTGCGTCGACATAAAGATCGCTCAGGCTTGCGCTAGATTGATTATTTCTAAGGAGAAATACCAAAGGATGAGAAATGTAAATCACGCATCACTTACTACTCTATATTGTACACTCTGTACTCGGCATCTCGACTCTTGAAAAGATGTGTTACAATATAATTACACATAGTAGATCTTACGTCGGGTCATCTTTGAAGGTGATCGTCTTAAAACGATGCTGGTCATCGATCAAAAACGTTTCCATCTGCAGCGATTTGGCATCGTTACTCATGTCGATCCTTTCCACGTCGCTAATAGCAAAGGACAAGAGGCGAAAGTCAAAAAGGATACATAAGGAAATAAATAAATAAAGAGAGGTGAAGAGTAAGTAATATGTAAAACAATGCTATATATGGTATATACTCTGTCATCTCCAGCAGCCACGATGGCATTTTAGGGCTGTTGGTAGCCAAGGCAGATGCACTTGTACTCTCCGTCTCATCATGTGTAACATTCGTCATACTTGATTTTCTTATTTTGCCGCTGATAACAAAGCGATCCTCGCGACGGTACGTCACAACTCGCTCCAACACTCTTATGACGATGATACGGGCTCGCTAAATTGACGCTTTCTCTCGCACACACGCATCGACGTATACGCTTTACGTATTACTTTTGAGAATGTGTCACGTGCAATGTTTTTACGTTCGAAAAACATATGTATATGAATTTTCATGACTGTACAGATTCCAGATTGTTTAACTAGATAGATTCAAGATAATACGTGATAATACGTGATCAGAGGTCAAGAGAAACACAAACTCCATTGTCGGCTCGCTTCGATTACCATTCGCTTTGTTTACCATCATCATCACTATGGAAACCCTTCTGATGTAGAATCTAATTTTATAAGTATGTATGTACATACATACTTATGTATGTACAAGTATTATATACATATGTATACTATGACGATTATGGCGCGCGCAACTATTGTCATTCCTGTCGACTTGTTCTGCGTGACAAGTCAGTTTTACCGAATATGAGAAGCACGCCAATATGTTTTTGGCCAATATATATTTTATTTCTCACTATTACAAGTATTACACTCATGTAATGGGAAGTATATATATATCAATGACAGCGATGTGCTACATGTTATCTCAGATACTTTGGTCCACGACGTATACAACAGAAATAGACAGTGAATAACTCGTAACTGATAATCATTTTGTACTTTGCTCCTTGCGATATTACGGTACATACATGTATACATCGCAAATTAATAACCTCGTTACATCAAGGCTTTCGTATTTTAAATTGTCAGTATATTGTGTGTGTAGGGGGGGGGAAGGATGCATGCGTTTTATATATATATATATATATATATATATATATATATATATACGCGCGCACGCAAATAAGTACTATTATACATACTAATTTTAAATGTACACGTGATGTGGAAACAGGTATAAATTAGATCGTTTTGTAATACATGTATACAAATTATTTTATGATGTAAACCTATCGTAGTATGAGTCATGACATAAAAAATATCATAATTACTAAATTACCTGGTTTCATTTATTTCGTCGATTACGATTTTATAATATCATTCTGAAATATCATATCGCGAGTAACGATACGTAAGTAAGGCCCGTGCTCAACATGCCATGTTTCAGAAAACACTCCAATTTTAGGTATATTTTAACATATAATTATACATATTTTTGCTTTCCTGTGACTACGTATTAAAATATTTGTCAAAGTATAATATGCTCCAAATAATATTCATTTCTTTTTTTCTTCCCAAACATTCAAATGTGTGGCGCATATTGGAAATTCTATTAGATAAGATGCGAGTTTACCTTAATTTTGGCACAATCTACGTCCGCAAACAGAAAGACATTTTTAGTAGAGAGTAAACTTGATTCTCAGTCAATTTGATTTCCATTTTTTGCTAAGCTACGACAAGCTAATCTACACTTTGTAGAGATCCTAGTATAGAGACTTTTACCAAACTGTGGTATAAAACAAAATGTTTTTCCCAAAAATATTCCATATATATATAATATTGTTGCATTTGAAAAGTACAGACACGGTACAATTTTCTTTCTTACGATAATTTGGCATCGTTCACGAATGATGTTGAGACTAACGGATACACTAAATCGCGAATACAAAAGACACACGGTTTGCTATAAATGTATATTCAAACTCTCGCGTCATGTAATTAGCAATGACTGACTGTAGCAGTATTAATATGTATCTCTGCTAATGTAATATCTGATGTTTTCATTTTGTTTCAATACATAACACATGAATGGAGTCTTATATGGCCATCAGGTACTTAAAACTTCTTTTCCCTTTCTTTTCAATACATGTACAATTCCCTAGTTTTTTTTTTGTATATTTACAAACTATATATATA
>VBVQ01000852.1:0-45847 GCA_011636635.1 Tetramorium simillimum | reverse complement strand
TTATTTATATTCTAAATAATTATTATTTATTGTCATAATTAAATACCACTACTATTTGATACTGCACTGCTTCTATCTTTTATAACAAACGGTGCATATCTTTCTGGTTCCAGTTTTTTTCATTTTTTGTAAGATAAAAATGATATTTAAAAAATTTGGAAAAACTCAATCACTAGAGATATTTATACAAAATCGATTTTCATATAATATTGTTTGTTAACGAAAAATGGAAAATACCATTTTGTTGTTTGTAATATCTCTTGCATTATTTTCAGAGTAAATCAATCGCCGATGCAGCATACGAATCATTGTGGTACGATTTACCATCGAATCAGGGAAAAATGATAACATTTGTAATAATGAGATCTCAAAAACGACTGCTAATCACGGTAGGAAGAATTACAAACTTATCTTTGGAAACTTTCACGAATGTAAGTTTTTTGACAGTTAAATAAATTTTTTGACATTTAATAAAAGTATATACGCGTATAGGTTTGTGAATTAATTTTGTAATTTTAATTCTTTTTAGATTATAAAAGCATCAGGATCATACGTATCTGTTTTACACGCGTTATATTGATATTAACAAATAGTAATTTGTTGAAATCACAGTATTATGAGTATTATCAGTATAAAATCTTAATGTAGAATAATTGTTATATAATAATTAAATTGTTTTCGCTAAATTAAAAATTTTAAATTTTTATGTCTTATAAGAATATAATTTGTATGTTTTAACATAAGATTTATAAATTACGCAATCTAGAATTATATTTAAATAATTTAAATTTAAATATTCGTATTTTTTGTTTATTTTTAATCTAGTCTATATAAAAATATATTCTTACCGAGAAAGAAGAAAGACAAAAGAGAGAAATGTAACTTTTCATTGCATTGACCGTATCGAAGACTTTCTCCAGAGAATTTACGCAGTTTGCACTTGTTGTCTGTATGTAATTGAGCTTCTGTAATATTCAGCTGATTCCTATTTTTGAGTTTCCTCGTTGAATTCTGCAAAAATTCAATATTTACGTTATTGGAAAGAATTACTCATTATTACGCTATTCGAATTTATTATACCAGAGAGATATACGAGGCTTCTTCCTCTCTGGTCTCCTTAAAAACTCACGATCGATACCACGAATACAATTCATTTCCGTTGCCTAGAATATATCCAAGAAATAATTATGAACTTTTAAACTGTCCTACGTACAAATATCATCGCAATTTCTAGAATATGGCGCACAACCGTTTTCTTTCTTTTTGTCGACAATATGACATTGTCAGTGAGAAGAGATAATTCGATGCACGATTTTTTGTTACTTCATGGAAAAGGTATACACTATAAAACCGTCAAAGGAACATAAAATGTTCGTATGAGATAATTCCAGTTCGAATTGCTGTTATACTACACAATGCATAATAGCGATTGATCCGTATTCACATGAGTGTGGGGGGGGGGGTGAAGAGTGTACCGCGCGCGCATGGGGATGCACTTGGAGAAAACCTGTTAGTTCCCTATCAGTTCTTTCTCATGGTCACAGCGAACAAATGTAATCTTCATTCTACCCTCGTTTTCCAAATTATTAACGAATGATAGCCAAGAGTACCGTCAGTCCTGCGCTGAAAATCGGCCTCCGGTTGCTTGGTGTGTGGCCGGGTGTGTCGCATTCCACCGTTTATGGGCTGATTTTTATGGCGAGTATACTAATCATACAGTACTTCCAATATCTGTACATACTTGAGCACTTCAAGATCAGCGAGCTCTCGAATCTTGTCGATGGCTTGTCCTTGACTTTAGATTACAGCTTGACGTTTCTCAAATTGGCCAGTCTATGGATACATCGTCGGTAAGATTCCATACCGCGTATGCGTTACTTTTATGTGTAGCTTGATATTAAATTGTTCTCGCGAATGACTTGATTTTTGGGACAGTGTTGATCTAAACTTTAATTAAAGTATTAATTACACTTAAGTTATTAGTATATCGGTTTCGCGATTTAATATTAGATTTTCAAAAGTGTAATGGATTTATTGATTATCTAACTTATTAAATTAACATGTATGTAGAGTTTTTCATAAAATTCTGACCGCTATGGATGACGACTGGCGCGAGTGCATCCACATCGATCAGCACTTGAATATGATGACGATTAAGGCCAGTGTATCTCATTTTTATTCTAACGCCATGTTGAGCTTTAACGGAGTCGCTGCAATACTTTACGTTTCAGGCGATTACGCAATTCGTTTTGTATATTCAACCAAAGATTATAATATTACCTTGCGGCAGCTTCCTATCAAGTTGTTACTTCCCTTCGAAACTGAACAATCGCCGATTTTTGAACTATTGGTCGTAACTCTATTTCTACATTTACTATTAATCTCATTTACAGTCGCCGTTCTAAACGGATTAATTTTTACTTTGGTAAGTCTATTTCCAGTTTGCCTTTCTATCAACACTGTTCGATAAAAAAAATTGTGACTGTTTCGATTCTAGAACATTGTCGCGTGAAAATTTTATTTTACGTTATTTGCTCGGAGTCGTTGTAGCAGTCTGAGTACATTTTAGGTACTTCACGTAAGCGGGCAAATTGATATAATATGTCAAGATTTCAAAAATATTTCTATGAAAGGTCTTGCTTATCGATCTTCCTCATTAATATTAGGGATGCTGATCGAAAGACATAACAAAGTTTATACATTTTCCGAAAACATCGAGAAACTCTTCTCTTTCATTGCATTGATGCAAGTTGTTTGGAAAACTTTAGTCATTTGCTGTCTAGGATTCATTATCATAATTGTGAGTTATATTTATTAATTATGTATTTTTATAATATTTTATATGAAATGCACTTGATTTACTGTAAGTTATTCCTTTTTATTGTACATTGAAACAGTCCGTTCATAATGAAACCGATGTCTTCATACTTATCAAAGCTATTTTGGCTTATTTTGCCGTAATGATAGAAATTTTTATCATTTGCTTTGCAGGAGAGTACCTTAGTCTTAAGGTTAGTACAATATCATAAACAATTATAATATTAAAGATTTTATAAAAGGTGCACTTTTTCTGTATTATATAATAAATGATATATGTTTATTTTATTTTTTAAAAACAATAGTAGGATTAGAATATGGTAGACTAGAAAAAAGCTCTTCTTTCAGATAAGAAATTGTTTGAATCGAAAGAAAAAAATACTGCCCTGCTATTTTTGACATAATTTACATTATTTTTAGAGTAAATTGATTGCTGATGCAGCGTATGAATCGTTGTGGTACGATTTGCCGCCAAATCAGAGTAAAATTATATCATTCATGATAATGAGATCCCAGAGACAACTATCGATTACTGCAGGGAAAATGATGGATATGTCATTTGAAGCTTTAACGAATGTAATCTTTCGGAATATATTTAATGAATAATTATTAAATAAAATCTTTATATCATGCTTATAATTAATTTTGATGTCTATTACGATATGTTTTTTTTATATCTAAATCTATCTATATATATAGAAATTAAAATTAATTTTTTGATTTACCACTTCCATTTGTTTAGATCATGAAGGCATCGGCGTCATATATATCTGTCTTGCATGCGATGTATTGATATACGATACCAACAGGAATGCAATAGTGATTTGTGAAAATTATAATTAAATTAGTGTAAAGAGACAATTTAGAAACTGTTAATTATTTGAAAGAATTAATCATTAAACTGTTGTTAATAAACTAGTAGTAATTGTTACTTAAATCTTTATTATCTTAATTATTATCTTAATTATCTTAATTCTTTCGAAGTAATTTTAGAAATTTGCAAATTACGGTGTTTAAAATAATTTAGTATAAATGTGAATAATTGCAGTTTTTATTTGTTAAATTTTTATATATTTAAGCATACGCATATTATTAGATATATATTTTAATATTAAGCATTTTCTTATATACATATATAGTCTTATTAAATTAGAAATTTATTAAATTTTCATTAAATAATTTGCAGATATATTTTATTACATGTAATTATAAGATTTCTTAATACATTTCATTTTGATTTAAATCTCTTTGCTTCCAAATTCCGTGATAGTTCATGACCCGCTATATCATTTTGGTATAATTACAGAACACCTAGACGGATAATAAGCTATTTCGAATTACTGTGAGACTATGCGGCACATAACTGGGATTGATTGATTGGTGCTCGAGGGATATAGCACATCGATCGTTTGAGGATCGCTAGGTAATTTCAGTGTATTATGCAGATTAACTCGTATGAATGTGCGATACTGATCTTCGTACTCTCGTGTACCACCAAATGTTGTTGATGTAATTCTGAGTTGCCTATTCACGTGTCTTCAGACAATGAGTTTCGACTTGCGGAATGCTAACCGTAAATGCCACGAATCCACCGTTCAAAATGGACTTTATATTATTTGACGATAAGCCAACAATAAATATTTTAATATGACTAAATTTTACTGCATATTGCTGCTAAAATATCTGACCAACTGAAATCATGAATAGTAGTTTTATAAAATTTTGACGACGATGGAGAAAGATTGGCACGAGTGATCAGCCGATTGGCATTTACGCGTGATGACAACCAAAACTAATATTTCACGTTTTTATTCCCATGCTATGTTGAGCATCAATGTGTCATTCACAATCTTGCACTAGATATGATATACGTTTCCTGAATTTGATGGAGAAATGTAATACCACGTCAATGACAACTTCCTATTAAATTAGAAATTCTCTTTATCTGTTTTATAAGCTAGAAAAATGCGATAGAGTTATTATTGAAAATATAATAATATAATAAGATATTAATTTATAAATGTTTTACTATTTTTTTTACAAAATTTAACATTAATAATTTTATCTATTAAATTTGTTAGGATGTAAAAGTATTACATCGTTTAACATCGTTTTTAATTTCTATATTAACATTAATTGAAGTTACTTTAATACAAATAAAAATAATTTCAATTTTCGTTTATATTACGATATAATAATTACATTATTATATTACTTAGAAAAACAATCCACCTTTTTAAAGTCTTGCGCATTTCTATTGCTAAATTCCTATCAGTCTACACATATTTTCCTTCTATTTTCCCTCTGAAGTTCTCTTAGGTTCCTTTGTCGATTTCTATTGTTTTTTCTCGACACGATATTACAGGTAATATGACTCGGGTATAACAGATATATATGAACATATATTCCAAGAAAGATGTAAATTTTTAAAGAAAATTTCCTACTTCGCTCGAAGGGAAGCCTGTTGATCGCTCGTTGCCCCCGAAGTTACAATCTTTGAATAGCCACTGCTTGAGTTGTTCAATGTGTAATTACGGTTGATCGATGGCTGTTCCCTCTTTCGTCGTCCCCTCTACGATCGGTCAGTTCTCTTATCGTCATCACTCAACGTATAATAGATCAATTGACGTACAAGTTTCACGCATAATACTTATCATTCGTTCATATCAGCGATGAACGATTTAGGAAAGTAAATCATTGCGGAAGTTATCACAATCTCGCGAGATGACTATAACACGTATGACAATCGTGAATTTTCCGATCGAAATAGAACTCCGATTTATCGACATACGGCTGAGATTGTTTTATAGCTTTTCATTGGTTCATAATTCAAGTTATATATATCTAATAATAATTTACGCCAATTTATAGCATCGGTGCTTTAATATTTTAATGTTCATCAGCACCTCAGCTGCTGTCTTCTACGCTCTCAAAGGTCTCGTTCGACGCTCTGCGAAGGGTGAGGGTGATCCTCGCGGGACGAAATTCGATTTTCCCCTTAAAATGGAATTACTTTTCGAGGTTAATGAATCCCTATCTTTGAGATCATAGCAATAGACCAGTTTCTCAACGAATTGTCTTTCTCTTCCTTAGTCGCGACGATCAATTTTCTGATCATTAAACGATAAGATTCAATCAATTTCTTCGCGTTGCGGTTTTTAAGATCCTTTTCCATGTTTCTATGTAAAAACGGATCGTTTTAATTCAGTATTCGTAGATTCACGTGAGCAATCAGAATAATCTAATATAACAAAGTTTAATACGAACCTCTTTGAAAATTTATTAGAGTACTTTGTTTCTACTGGAGGTTTTCATTTTAAAGCATCAGAAATCATTTTATTGTCCGACAATACCGACGACCTTTTCTCCTAGATTGCGCTGATGCAGTTGTTATATTTTAGTAATCTGATCAATATTTTGGTAACCTGATGTCTTAGAATTGATGATTATCATCATAAAGTAAAACTCATAAATATTTGTAAATAAAATTATAAATTTAAAGTGATTATTTTAATTTAATAATAAATAAAAATTAATTTTTTCAATTAATATTATTATTATGGAGGTTTACTAATTTTATTGTAAGTTTTATTGCAAAATATTGTTGTACAATTATTATTTTATATTTCTAAATATAGTTGATATTTTTTTAAATAATGAAGTGTTCAGATTTTTTTCGTTTTGTTGTTGCGTAACTAATTTATATTATTTACTTATTGTTCTTACAAACGATAACAAGCAAAATACATTAATATTAACGAAAACCATCTCGTCGGAAGTTTTGTTTTCTACTTCGTCGAGAATATCTTAGCACGAAGGTTATTACATTTAAACTGTATTTTATCGGAGCGATCTTATTTCTTGATAAATTGCTGTGTTAACAGGCAATTTGGCGAGCACTTAACTTTACAAATTGCTGCTATATAAATTTCGTATCGAGCGAAATTTTTTCGAGAGGATAAATATTTGTTCTTGTTCGACATTCGTAGAATTCAACTGATTGTTTTTCAGTGTAAATCGATCTCAGACGCTGTCTACGAATCCGTTTGGTACAATACGACACCCAGCCTCGAACTCTTCTACTTGTGATTGTAAGGTTGCAAAAGAGATTGACGATCACCGTCGGAAAAGTGATAGATCTTTTCTCGAAAGATTTACCGTCCTCATACATACAAAATGTTGCTCATGGATATTAAACGCGTCTCGAATGAATATCAAAGCTGACTGTGCAAACAATTTATAATGCAAACGATTCAGCGGCCGTGACTATGCACACATCCGCTATGATACTTACAATGAAAAGTGTCTCTCCGTATACAAGTCATAAAAACTTCTGCTTCGTGCATATCGATGTTGCGTGAAATTGTTAAGAAATTATGACCCGGATATCAGTGGTAACTATATTTGTACATCCGTTTGATGAGGCTGATCATAGAAAGATATAGATCGTATGTAAAGATTGTTCCCTGAAATATAATAATCAGTTATAATTTTAATTACATCGAAGGATCCTTAACGTAGCACGTACGTACTGAAAGAAAAATATAGTTACTTTTGGACTCAACCATAATTTTATAATATTTCTAACAATAGATATGATCATTAGAAATATTATAAAATTGTGGTTGAATCCAAAAGTAACTATACTTTTCTCTCAATATACGTTTATTCAATGCAATGTAATATTAAAAACGCTATTAATGAATTATTGCAAAAAAATAGATTTTACTAAAAAATGAGATGTTTATTCACATAATATTTTAAGTTGTATATAATGATCCTTATTTATTAATAAACTTTTCTAACGCATGTACTTTGAAATTCATGATATGGTATGCATACTAAGTAATCTTCTTGTATTTTCCTAAGGAACACGTGAATGCGATCGAACGATAATTCCACATTACTTTCGTTTGTAAAATAACAATGCGCGATTTAGATCTTCTCACAAGTCTCTTTGTAGCCACACTCTCTTTTCTTTGCTTTTGTGCTTGTCAAGTCTTTCAACGCATGTAACATTGTACACATGCGCTCAACGGACCTTTTATTTTTTTTTATTAAACGAGTAACTTATGTTCCCTTTCTCACAACGTTCAATACACGTCGCCTCGAATTATGCTCTTTCTTTTCTGTAACCTGTAATCATCGTGAAAACGTAACGTACGCTTCTTTTTTGCCGTTGCATCCAGGCACGACAAGAACACACGATAATTGCGATTGATTGATAACGATCGGCAAAGGGGCGACGCATTGTTGCCTCGCGTCGCGACCGGAGTATAGCTCGTCGGGGCTCAATGCTTAATTTCCGAGCACCGTCGCTCGCACGATAATCGTTTTGCCTTTGACGAGGAAACGGTCGCGGTGGTCCGATCCCATGCGAGATAATGCGCGCAACTTCCATCAGCACTTCCGTCGAAATCGGTCTTCGCTTCGTCGGAATCTGGCCTGGTTTGCCGTACGGAACCATCACTTGGTTCGCGTACATGGTGAGCCTGGTGTTCGCGCTGTACTTTCAGTACGTGTACATTTTCGATCATTTCGACATCCACAACATCTCGGATCTCATCGATGCGCTCAGTATCACGTTGGCTTATAGTTTCGGCTTCCTGAAGCTGATCTCTCTCTGGTCGAATCGCAGGTAGGGGACAGTTTCTGATGTAAATGATAGGAATAATGCAAAATACGCGAGGGGATTTTCTACAGGATATTTTATGATATCCTGCTAGCGATGGAAGAGGACTGGAGCAATGTTTGCGACAAATCGGTGTCGTGTATCATGACGAGCAACGCCGATCTGTCGCGTCGTTGCTCGAACGTGTTAATCAGCATTAACGCCACGGCCGCACTTTCCTACTCCGTGACCAATCTTCTGCGTCGCTCGGCTGACTTTAACGAGGATCTCAACATCAGTGCGAGAATGCTACCTATAAAGATGGAATTTCCTTTCCAAGTCGACGGAACTCCTCTCTTCGAGCTTTTAGCAGTCGCTCAGGTTCTTCATGTAGTGTCGATCGCCTCTTTAGTCTCTATGATAAATTGCTTGATCATCACGTTGGTGAGTTCCACCAGTCATACGAGTGACGCGTAGCTTTTTAAGATTTATTAGTTTCGTATTTTGCCTGTGATATGACTCTCTTGCGAACGTTAATCGAAACTGTAAATTAAGACCGACTTCTGTCTTTTTCTAAGTCTGAAAACGAATTTTCGGTTAATAATCGGAAGTTCTCTTTTTGTGGAAACTATTAATAGTCACGTTTAGGTACTTCACGTCGGCGGACAGATCGATATTCTTCGTCGAGAATTACTGACAATTTGCGGCGACGGAACTTCGCAGCGCGATTCAATCATCGCAAGTGCCAAGCTTCTGATTAATCGGCACCAAAGAATAATAATGCTTTCGGACAATATCGAAGAGCTTTATTCTGACATCGCCTTGATGCAGTTCCTGTCGAATACCGTGGTCATCTGTTGCATCGGCGTCACCATCATAGGCGTAAGTTGTATCGTTACTTAATAAAGTGTAATTATAGCATTGTCTTCTAATTTTATGTAAAACTTACTGAGTATCGTCTGAGCTCTCCGCAATCTTCTTGTAGTACCTCTCTAAAGACGGAGCTGTCGTATTGATATTGAAATCCACTGTTTTTTACATCGCCGTAACGTTGGAAGCCTTTATTTTTTGTTTCGCTGGAGAATACCTCAGCGCCAAGGTTCGCACAAATATATTTTATCTTATACGTGCAATATTCTATTTCATTCTTTAGAGCCGCTGGTAATCAATTTTCCAACTTTTTGCTTCTTCTGCAAAATTTATCAAGCTTGATCAATTTAATCTACGTATTCTTGTGTTTCTTAAAAATTCTAAAATTTTTAGAAAATGTCATTAAATGGGACTTAAAATCAAATTCAGATAAATTGATAGATTTTTTTCTTTGTGATTGCATGTACTTACATTGTTCTCTTTTTTCAGAGCAAATCAATTGGCGACGCAGTCTACGAGGCGCTTTGGTATAATATGACACCTGCCGAGTGTCGGATTCTGTTATTTGTGATATTAAGATCGCAGAAGAGATTAACAATTACTGCTGGAAACATCATGGACCTTTCTCTAGTAGGATTTACGAGCGTAAGAATCTTACCTTGTGAATTTATACTATAACAAGAAAAAATATTGAAATATTTAATGTTTCTTAAGACAAAGTAGAAAATGATACATGCGGTCTATTGCGCGAGTGAAATTTATCGTTTTATTTTGGCTAGGTGATGAAAGCATCCGCTTCGTATATGTCGGTCCTGCACGCGATGTATTAAACGAGATTAGTAGATAACAATTACTTGTGCCAAGCGCATCCATTGTGATCACCGGCATATTGGACGACAGTAGCAAGAGTAGCATTAAATATAATTGAAACAAAAATCGAACAAGAGAATCTACTTTATAAGAAAATATAGAAATAAATATAAATGCATTTTTCTTTCAGAGAAACGTAATAAATTATTTTCAAAGAAATTTCTAGCTTTTAGTGCATGAAAAGCATTTTCAACTATTTATTTTCTATTTTAGTTCGTTCATATTCTCATTTCGTATCGATTATTAGAATTAAAGTTTTGTTGAATAATTCTAGACGTTCTTATATTACACAGTTAAAAAAATTAATAAATATTTTCAATTTCTGTAAAACGTAATTTCTATGCAAAGACTCCAGTTCCTTTTTTTTCATGTTATTCACTCACCGTTGTCCACGTGCTTACTCACTTATAATAATAACAGGTATATCCGCTGCGAATAATTATTTTTTTTCCCCTCGCTATGGACGTCCGATCCGGACGTACCAATTTAACTTTCCTTGCTGTGCCCCTCGCGTGTAGTTCTCCACATTTCGCCATTTTACCATTTTAAAGCGCCTTGATCAAACCGACCATTATTATGAACGACCTCCCGGGGGTCTTGCGCACCGTACGCCCACAGTTCCTGAATTTTTAAGGTTCGAGGAAATCCCGAAGACAATGCACTCTCCACTGTCTCTGCTCACTCATCTTTTTTCCCCTCTCGTTATCTATACCCGCACTTATCTTACTTGACTGTTACAACCGTCCTTATCTGGCAATTCTTCCGTCGCGACGGGAATATCTTGTCGGTACTTCCTATTGGTTCACATTGACACTGAGGTGGGGGATCGGCGGGGCGCAGCGATTCTCCCGTGTTCACCCGCGTTCATCCCCCGTGTTCACCCATGTGCTCAACATCGCTGCACAAGGTACACGGTCGGATTTTCGACGAAATATTGAAGTTTCACGGTGGTATCGATGTAAGGAGGCATATCGGTTGGAAATACCATTCGAAGACAGAGCTCCGAAAATGGATCCAAAAACCAATTCGATGATTCCCGATGGCACTGTCAGCCGTTCGATCGAGATCGGTCTTCGCGTGATCGGCGTTTGGCCCGACTCGTCCTGCATGTTCCTTCGTCGCGCCTTTTGGATGATCACTCTGACGATGGCGCAGACCTTTCAGTATCGATATTTCGTCATACACGTCCGCACGGACGACCTGTCGCATCTGATGGATGGCCTCAGCACTACGATGTCCTATAGCCTTCTACTATTGAAACTTACGATATTTTGGATCAATCGACGGTGAGTCTCACTTATCTGTTGCAAAACGAACGACGTGGACCCAATCTTCTTTCGTGTTTTTCTAAATCGAGTTCAGATTGGTTTAATATTTTTTTTAAAATAAGATAAATGCAGACTTAATTCTATACAGAAATATTTATTAATGATTAAATAAAAATAAATTTGTGCCGTTATAATATTAAATTGTTATACATGCACCATAATTTGAAGTACTTATGTGAAATATGTGAAGAAAATAAAAGATTCAGAGTAACAATGAGAAAAGAAATTTGAGAATCAAACGCGATTAATTGTGCGTGAAGTAACGTTATGTAATATTTGATTAGTAATTTAATATTGTTTAATTATTTTTCCTGAAACTTCTGCAGTTTGTCAATCTTACATTTTCTGAACTTGGTGAGTAGATTTCACTTCTCTTTGTCGGTTAGTTTCAATTTTTGCAGATTATAAATATAAGCAGAATATTTTTTATTCTTCCTTTTAAAAATTACATTACTTTTTACATTCAATTTTTAAATACTCGCCTTATGCTCATTGGAGAACTTAAGATTATTATTTAATTTATCTATCACTGCGCCGCTGGAAATGGTTGAAAAGAGTCGAAATGTACGATTTATAATTCGTATTAAATTATTAATTTAATGTTACGTACTGTTAACTCACGCATAACTAACTGCGTTTAATTTTCAAAGGTTTTTCATTGTTATTCGTCAAATTAATATCGAAAGTCTTGAGTTAATTAATCATTTATTTAAATAAAAAATTATCACACTTTTTTACGATTATAAGACAATTCGAAAGACAAGTCTTCAAGTTTCTTCGTAGGACATTCTATGATATCCTGCTAATGATGGCCCAGGATCGGAGCGAGTGCGTGACCAAATGGGCCGTTTATTCAATGTCAAGAACGACCGATGTGTCGCATCGGTCTTCCAATCTGATCATCGGCCTCTATTCGATGTCAGTATTTCTTTATGGCACGGGCGTACTTGTCGGTCACGCCGACGAGTCCGACGAGTCCGACGAAGATCTTGCGGTGCCGGCTCGAGAGCTGTTTCTCAAAATGGAGCTACCTTTTGAGTCCAATGTCTCCCCTGCATACGAGCTCGTCATGATCACGCAGTTTTTCCACCAGCTCGCGGCAGCTACAATAGTCGGTGTGCTTAACGCCCTAATTGTTTCACTGGTAAGTTTTAAGATGACAAAGATGATTGACTTGAGAAAGAATGCTTGATGAATTAGAAGGGTTTATCTTTCTAATTCTTAAACAAATCTCATTGGTATAATGAGTCAACGTACAATACATGGCCGAGATGGATCTTTTGTACCTAATAATATTTTTCAAAATTTTTTAGAATTAGAAAAGCAGAAAAATGTGTACTTTTTATTTATTTCAATAAAAAGGCCAGACAAACTGGATTCTAATTTTGAAGCATCCATAATTAAATTAATATATATCGCTTTAAGTGTATAATTATGGAGATGCGTAATTTATATAAGTAGCTTAGCAGAATAATAAAATAATTTCGATCGGATCTCCCGCATGTCGTGCCGGCATTGTTCGTGGTAATGAGTATTCTGTATCATCCGCGCGATTAATAACTTACTTCATTTACTTCATTTGTGCGTAATGAAAAGCATTCTCATGAGCCTGATCGATAAACGATAATGTGAAGTATAAGCATCTCCATATTACTGCCATTAATTTCCTCGTTCTTTTATAGCAAAATCTAATGTCATATAAAATGATAATTTTCTTTATTTTTTAGACTTAAATATTATTTATTATAATATTAATTCAATATTTTTATAATATTTCTTTACATATATTTAACCTTTTAATAAAACGTCTGTGTAATTAATATTATATATTATATATTTTTAATTTAATATTACTTATTATAAAAATTTAATTCCAAGATTATTAAATTTTACTTATCTATTGTTGTTTCTCTCGTTGATAAACTTTTGTATTCACAAGTTGTTCTTTGCACTGAATCGTGATAAAATCGAGAATACGCTGCAGGGCGTTGACCGTTATTTTTAGATTCTTCACGTAGGTGGGCAAATCGATATAATGTGCCAAGGGTTAGTAGAAATCTCCTCAGGTGACGACACGTTCGACTTGCGAACCTCGACAATCAAAGCTTTAATACGTCGACATCAGAGAATTATTGCCCTCTCGGCCGATATCGAGACTCTTTTCTCATATATAGCTCTGATGCAATTCATGTGGAATACCTTGGTCATCTGCTGTCTCGGATTTCTAATCGTGTCTGTGAGTGATACTTCATGAAATTGAAGATGTATACGGTTAATATATATATATACACACACACACACACACACACAAACAGTAATATATATTTTTATAAATTGCACAATTATACAAAATATTTTTATTTTAAATTGTCGGCTCATTAATACGTAATAAAACAAAATACTTCGTATGAGAATATCCAAAATAATTAATGGCACTCAAATATAAGCTTTCAAGCACTCTTGTTTTGCCCGCTATTCAGAACGTTTCACGTTTGATATTATTCTGATCATGTTATAGTCGATCGGCGACACGCAAGGAACGACAATGTTAATTAAATCTCTCTTTTTTTACGTTGTCATCACTTTGGAGGCATTTATATTTTGTTATGCTGGAGAATATCTCAGTGCCAAGGTAAAAATGATGCAATTATAAATATTATTTATCACGAATTAAATATTTTTTTATTCATAATTATTAATAATGCAAGTCTTGATGAGTTGCAAGTTGCTGCTTAATTCTCTGTATATAATTTTATTCCGTATAGTTTTAATGTTAAGGTATAATTGAAAAAAATATTTTTCAAGAAATATATCAGTGACAATGTATATTATAAAATAGTAACCTCTTTCTCAAATTAAAAATTTTTCTATATTCTTTTATTATAATAAACTTAATCATTCACTCGATTACAGGGCAGAATGATCGGCGATGCAGCGTACGAAACGAACTGGTATAATTTGAATCCCGTACAGAATCGTATTTTATTATTACTAATTTTGAGATCGCAAAGAAAGTTAGCTATTACTATCGGAAAGTTTATGGATCTCTCCCTAGAACGTTTCACAACAGTAAGATGTGTTTTCACAACGTTTTGCTGTAACTGTTAATAGGTTGTATGTACGTTGAAAGGAAATACGTACGTTACCAATTTTGAATTCAATTTATAAACTAGCAGATGACAATATATTTTTACATGTATATGTAAAGAAAATATATATACCATTTTTATTTTATTAAACATTTATATCAATTTTTATCGATAAAAGTATATCGTTAGCGTTTTAATATCTGTTACACAAAATACGACAAGTTTTACCTTCTTTCTTCTAGATTATTAAAGCATCAGCGTCTTATGTATCCGTACTGCATGCTATGTCTTGAAAGCCGTGTGTAGACAGTATGACGTGTGTTTATGTAGATAATGTGTTATAAGAAACGTGAACATCTCACGGATTCTAGTAACTCATTAACGTTCCACGAACGTCAATGTTCTTATGTAAAACTACATCAATATATCTCATTTGATTCGATAATGGCATTGTACTTTTTATAGACGAATGTCTCTATGCGCTGCTCTCGACGTCCTTCCTTCATCGTCGTGAACTTTCATCTCCGCTTTTGACTTATCCTTATAAATTTATCTTCCACAATTCCAGCTCTTTGTTTCTTCTTGCCATTCGACAGTTTTAAGTATTCCACGCACGCATTTAATACCCACGTGTGTTCAGCGCACGTACACTTGCCTTGCATTTTTAATGCAAATAACGGACCGAGCGATGTGTACGCGAAGGTATATTGGACGCCTTCGTGGCTGCGCGTCTGCCCATTTTTTTTTTTTGTAATTATTCAGGCATCGTTCTATACTCATGGCTTCTAAGATGAAAGAAAAAAAATAATGTGAAGTACGCGATGAATAATTACTATCTCGTGCATACTTGATCGAGATAGGGTCAGCCAAGTGCTGAATCCGTAGAATTTCGCAGTTTCACTGAGACTTTTCGATCGACCATGTCTGAGAACTGGCTTAGGGCTTTCGATCATGCCGCAGTCGGAAATTTCTAATTTATGAGACATAGAACCAAACGTTTCTTCAATGCGATCTTGTAATTTTAGCAAAAAATATTTGAATTGTGCTGATCATTCGGGTTAAATAATCCGTCGTTAATAAATCAAGCTCTTCTATATTGTAGTTTTATCTACAATGTAGACAAAGAGGAAAAAATCGAGAATTAGCGTTAACTCACAGTGTCATCGGTTTGAACAAATGTCTTCGAATCCGATGAAGAAGTTAACTACCGTGTCTCGCTCCGTGGAATACGGCCTTCGTGGAATCGGCGTATGGCCGGGCATGTCGTATGCAATTTTACTTAAAATCTTCAGCATATCGACGATGATAGTGTTTCAAATCTTTCAATATCAACATGCGATCGTGCGTTTTGGCGAGGAGGATCTAATGATTCTCATGGATGCACTAAGCGTAACTTTTGCTTACACCCTTCTGCTTATTAAAATGCTTATATTCGCGTTCAATGGTCGGTAAGCTTTTTCAACATAATGTATCGACACAGAATTGAACGCAACTTGCAAAGCAAACACTTTTCTACAGCTTTCGTTCTATATCTCAGATCTATCAAAAGAATGTTTTTGATTTATATAAATTTTTCCATTAATTCACACGTAACTTTTCGGCATCTTGCGAAATAGAAACATTTCTGTTTTTGCGCAACCATATCAATATTTCTTTAAATAATCCATTATAGTCTGCTGAACGAAATCGTAACATGTATGAACAAAGACTGGAAGGAATGTGATATTTCGGACACGATGACCAGAATAGCTTACGTTTCTCGTTGGGTTTCCAATGTTATAATCTGCTCGCACATGATGTCAGTATTTCTCTACGCGATAGGCACATTAATGAAAATCACGTCCGAAAATCAAACCGATAATCGAGAACTCATCATTAAGATGGAGATACCCTTCGAGATTAAGAGCACATCAGTACACGTAGTTGTTCTCGTTACGCAATTTATTCATCAGACGTGTGCGGCTGGTATGGTCGGCGTATTGAATTCTTTGCTGATAATATTGGTAAGTTTGAATATGTTCATGATTTGCCAGTGGTCCTAGAAACAGTAAAAGAAATAATTACAATATAACGTTAAGAAGGAAGATTCATTGATTTAATGCATGCATACATTGAAAAAAATTCTGGTTAAAAAAACGGACGAATCAGAAAAATCTTTTAGGATTGATCAAATATTCTGGTTATTATAAGTTATAAAATATTCAATTCTATTATAATAACTAGAATATTTGATCAATCCTACAAAATTTTCTGATTCGTCTGTTTTTAATAAAATTTTTTTTCAGCATAGAGTAAAAAATATACTAATTATGCAAATATTAAATAATTATTTGTGAAAAAAGTTATACAGAAGTAAACGCAAAAAAAAAACTTTTCTATTTTTTTTTATATATTGATTCTGATCCAGAGACGCAACAAACAGAAATGAACATTATTAATTCTTGTCGTTCGTGCTCATTGAAACAAATTGTTCATTCGCGTTTGTTTGCATTCGTTTGCTTTGAATCCAGATTAAGATGTTAAAATTGGATTGAAAACACCCAACGCAATGTTTAGGTTCTTCATGTGTGTGGACAGATTGATATAATGCGTCAAAAGTTGAGTGAAATTACGCAGAAGAACATCCAGCGAAAGAACAACGAAGAAAATTTTATAAGCGAGAGCGTCGTGAAAACGCTGATCGTTCAACATCAGCGGATTATCGCCTTCTCCAAAAACATCGAGACTCTCTACTCGAATATCGCACTAACACAATTTGTATCGAACACTCTGGTTATCTGTTGTCTGGGATTTCTTATCATGATCGTAAGTATAACGAAATAATATTAATTTTTCCGAGATATAAAATAATAAAAAATTTCAGTCTATCGGTGTCCCGGGTGGATCGATGATTTTAGTGAAGTCGGTGTTCTTTTACATTGTTATGAGCTTGGAGGCATTTATATATTGCTTTGTCGGAGAACATCTCAGTACGAAAGTCCGTATATAAATACATCATATATATGTGTACTTCATATACGATGCTGTTCTACGGCAAAGATTTATCATATATTTTAGAGCGAAATGATCGGCGACGCGGCATACGAATCACTTTGGTACGAACTGAATCCAAGTCAAAATCGAGATATCCAGATCATAATCGTAAGATCCCAAAAGCAATTGACGCTTACAATAGGAAAAGTCGTGGACCTCTCTTTGAAGCAGTTTGCCAATGTAAGAATTTAGCAAAATAATGGAAGCGACGATGAAAACCTACATTTGTAGGTAGAGATTTCTTAAGCGTTGTGTCGTAATATGACCATAATTACTTCTATCATGTTATAGATCTTGAAAGCTTCGGCGTCATACGTATCGGTGTTGCATGCAATGTATTGAAGTGTAAATGTACTTTGTACGCCGTATATATCTTCGCATGCAGAAGACTATAGTACTTTACACGATGGATAATTTTCCTATTCAGAGACTCGACGGCGTTTTCATATCGAATGTACGCGAGTACGAGGCGCAAGAAAATTATTTACCGAAGCATCGATTCGTGATAATCGTACTTGGTTTGTAGTGCATAAGCACAAAGCTATAAATACAACGTTGATTCTCTCGATCGATGTACTTTGCTATCTGATAAAATCAAAATAAATGCATATTTTAAAAACAGAAATTTAATTAATTTAATTATCGAATGTCATTAAAATTTTTCATATTGATTAATCTAAAAATTTCGAAGATATTTCTTTTTTATAAAATTATTTTTATATATGTAAAATTAATTTAAAGCATGCATAAAAATACATAAATTCATTCACGCAGTGTAAAAATATTACAAACACTGTTACTCTTTTTATTTGATATTGAATTTTTTCGGATAAAGTAAATTGTATAATAAAATAATATTTTATATAAAAATTAAATATATATTTATTATTCAAATTTTTATTATATTTTCTATGTATGATTTATATTGCAATACTATTATAAATTTATTCATTTAAGATTTTTTAACTAATTAGTTAAAAGCGTAATACGAAAATACTATTATAGAAAAATAGTGTTGCAATATTACGAAATACTTATCTTCATTACAAGAAAACGTTACCCGAGCTGTTCTTTCCTCGCCACGTGCTCTAGCCTGTAGCATCATGGTCGTCAAGTCCTTCTCGGAATCACCCACAGCACCAACTGTGATGTTCGTACTGATCTTTCCATCGCAACGACCTCTCAGGATACATCTCTCTCTCTCTCTCTTCGTTTTCCTCCCTAACAAACCCTCCTCCTCTCAATATGCTTTCTCAGCAACAACTACCTTACAACCTCCCGGCAAGTAGTTCTTAGAAGCTGTGTTCCACCTACTTTGCTCATTGCATTTTTAAAGGAAACGCGCAGTTGCTACATCGTGATCGGTAATTCGATGGACAGAGGGGATGACCCCGCCGTTCATTTTTATCATCCATTAGATTATAGTTGCGGTTTTTATGTAATACAGTACAAATATATAATTAACAAATATTAATTGATTAATTGGTTTATGAGGACTTAAAAGTATTTGACACGATTATAATCTTCAAAACATTTCTTATGATCTTTAGGAAAAATGCGGATGACATTTTTTTCTATAGTTCGGTTCGGTTCGGCTATTTTACGTTTATCTTATTTCGCTGTATGTACCATTTTTATTGTGCTATTTAATTTTGCTAGAGATACTGAGCATAATTAAAGTCTTTTAGTATCGGCATATGATGGTGAACTTACATTTTTTATGCAAATAACGAACCGAGGGATGCGTACAGTATATAGAAAACTTTGTGGCTGTCTCTACCTGTCATTTTTGCAGCCATCGTAATTATTGAAACATCGATTTATAATTTTTCCTTGTGACTTCTGAGGTAGAAAGAAGTATAATGTGAATGACTTCTATTGGTCGGTTACACTCGAGGTGGGGGTCCTCGAATGCTGAATTAGATGCATTCTAGCATTAGAATTTTGCAGTTTTACTGAGACTTCTGGACTGATCATATCTAGAGAGGAAGTCAAGCTAAGGCTCTATCAACTATGTTGTAGGTGGAAGTTTCATCGTTTTAACTCTACGAAAGAAATTTCGTCAATGTTGCTATTTTAGTGAAAAATTCTTAAGCTGTGTTGTACTGATCGTTCAGATTAAGTGCTGTTACATTAGAGAATTGATATTTTCTTCTGGATTATGTCTTCATTTATAATATAGACAGAGAAGAAAAAAATTAATTAGGACAAAATTAACTACATTGATAATTGTGCTGTAAACAGACATATTCGGGATCAATGAATAACAAAACAAAATCGACCAATACTACTATATGTCGCTCCGTGGAATTTGGTCTTCGCGTGATTGGTGTATGGCCGGGTACATCCTACGCAATTTTGTGCAGAGTCTGCAGCATATTTTCGATGGTGGTGTTTCAGACTTTTCAATATCGATACTTAATCATGCATTTCAGTGAGAGCGATATTTTTCTCCTCATGGATGTGATGAGTGCAACTCTGACTTATAGTCTTCTATTTATCAAAATGATTATTATCGTATTCAAGGCTCGGTAAGTTTCTTCGTCGATATACGTTCAGTATAAAGTCAAGTACAGTCACAAAATAAGCACATCCTAGATCCTTTATTCTAGATCTCAACCTAGTAGTTGCAAGAAAGAAAATGCTTTGATTAATTTGCAAATCTGCATTGATTCTTATGTTTTCGGTAGTATTCGCGAATAAGTACGATCTCATGTCGGTCAATATCTTTTTGAATAACTCGTTATAGTCTACTGGATGATATCATAGCACACGTGGTCCAGGATTGGAAAGAGTGCGATGCTTCGGACAAGTATACGATGCACAGAATGGCTTTCATCTCTCGCTGGTTCTCTAATTTAATAATCGGTTCGCACGCAATGTCAGTAGTTTTGTATGCGGCCGGCACTTTGTTGAGGGACAAAAGCAGTAATCAAACCGATGTTCGAGAGCTCCTTCTTAAGATGGAGTTACCTTTCAAGATCGAAAGCACATCACTATATCTTACGGTGCTCGTTACGCAGTTCGTTCATCAAGTAAGCGCGGCCAGTCTGGTGGCTGCGCTAAATTGCTTGCTGCTAACGCTGGTAAGTTTGAACATGATCTTTCTAAAAATTACAAAGAAAAATTATTACAATATAATATCAAGAAAGATGATTTTTAAGGACTTAAATGGTCATAAAATATATTATTAAACAAATATGCTATATAAAATACATTATTGAATAAACAATGTATTATAATTTAATTAAAAAAATAAGTATTATATATATTTGATATAATAGTTATATTAAACCATAATAAATAAAATTATATTTTCTTCATATTTTTAAATTACTAAATTACTAAAAATATTCAGATAAATAAGTAAAAAAAAATTGTAATAATTATTGCCTAGAATCAAAATATAAAATTTTGTTATTCAATTTTTTTAGAAACTTAAGTTTTCAAAATTAAGGAATTAAACATTTTTATATTAATGTTAAACTGAATTGAATGTGTGTTATGACATCTAGGTTCTTCATGTGGGCGGGCAGATTGATATAATGCGACAAAAACTCAGTGAAATCACGCGGAAGAGCATTGAACAAGGAACAAAAGTGAATAAAAGTATTGCAAAAGTGCTGATCATTCGGCATCAAAATATTATCTCCTTCTCCAAAAATATTGAAAAACTCTTCTCAAATATAGCATTAGTACAAATGGTATCGAATACTTTGGTTCTCTGTTCTCTAGGATTTGTCATTGTGATCGTAAGTACACGTGAAATAACGTAACTTATTTGAAACGTAAAATATTTAAAATTTTTAGTCCATTGGTGTCCCAGGCGGAACGCCTATGCTAGTAAAGTCCGTATTCTTTTACATTCTAGTCAATGTGGAGGCATTTGTATTTTGCTTTCTTGGAGAATATCTTAGTACGAAAGTCAGTATGTAATATGATACACTCGATATTATATATTGTTTTACAACGAAAATTATTTTAGAGTAAAATGATCGGCGATGCGGCTTACGAAGCGCTTTGGTACGAATTGAATCCGACTCAGATTCGAGATATTTTCTTTATAATTGTAAGATCACAAAAATATTTGACGCTCACAATCGGAAAGGTCGCAGATCTTTCACTAAAGCAATTCACCAACGTAAGAATTTCGTAATGCAATAAAAATAACTGACAATAAATAGAGGCGTATTCGTGGTGTAGAATTTTATGTTGACTGACATGACCGAGTGACGATTTCTAGTTGGTTCATCGCGACATAGCGTTCGCGTACAATGACCGTAATTGCCTCTATCATGTTGTAGATCGTGAAAGCCTCGGCGTCATATATGTCGGTGTTACACGCGATGTATTGAAGCCTAAACATACTTTATGCTCCGCTTATATCTTCGCGTGCAGAAGGATATAGTACTTTTACTGCAACCAGCCGGTTACGTGATTAGCAATTTTCCTATTCAAAGACTCGATGGGGTTTACATCAGGTATATCTATAAGAATAGACGAATAGGGTTATGGTTTATAAAATATAGATTTGTAATAAATAATGTGAAGTTGATCTTCTCATTCAATGTACTTTTTCAAAGCTAATAATAAAATAAAATAAAAGCATTTAATTAAATATTTAATTTAATTATTTAGTACTTTACTTTCAGTTATAAAATTGAAAATAAAACTTGAAAAATTCTATATGTGTGTTCTGTGTGTGTGTATATATATGTGTATGTGCACGCATATGTTAAAATAAAATTATTTTACTTTTGTTGTATGTATATATTACATAATCGAATTAATCGCACAAAATAATAACTGGTTTATTTTTTTAATTAATATACATTATACTGATTACAGTTTTATTATTTTTTATTATAAAATAAATATAAATTAATTTTATTTTAGTGTTAATGAAATTATTTTATCTCATACCTCGATTTATTCTAGAAGGACCTTCCATTATTTTCTAACAGAAAGAGCCCAGTTGAAATCAGTCTTTATCTTTATGATATTTAATCCTGTTCATATTTCGATTGTACTGAATTACAATGTTGAGACTGCACGAGAGTGAAATTTGTTAGTACCGATGTACGATGATGTGTGCCTTGCATTTTTAATGCAAATAACGGACAGTGACCACGGTCGATGCGTATACGAGGGTGTAGAAGTTCTTCATGGCTATCTCTACCTGTTCTTATTTTTTCAATTGCGGTAATCATCGAAATATCAGATTATTTATTCGTAGTTTCTAAGACAAAAGAATACGAGAAAATATGCTGAAAATACGATGGATAAGTATTTTTTATTGATCTATGACTATGAAGTGAAGGTTACTCGAGGACTGAATTCATAGAATTTTACAGTTTCACTGAGGCCTCTCGATCAACAACCTATCTACTGACGACTGTTAACTGTAACTGAATTAAATTGTTGATCATGCTGCGATCAGAAATTTCAGCGCCTATCTTTTAATCGATGACAATAAAAAGTATAACGTCAAAATAATCGTGTTAGAATTTCAATGCTATTTAAACTGTGGGCGCTGTATTTATCATTTCTATTAAATAATTTTGCAAACTGATTTATCTTTTCTTGAATTATAATCTTTCTGTAATGTGAAGAAGAAAATCGAGTTAACTTAAAATATCAGTGTTAAATCACATTGATGTTATCGTACCACGAGACTGATTCAATCGGGCTCAATGAATAACGGTATAGAAACGGTGCATGCCGTGTGTCGCCCTGTCGAATTCGGACTTCGAGTGATTGGTATATGGCCGGGCACGTCGTACGCAATTTTGCGCCGAGTGTTCTATATATCTTCGGTGGCAGTGTTTCAAACTTTTCAATATCGACACCTGATCTTGCATTTCGGCGAGGAAGACCTTTTACTTCTCATGGACGTATTAAGCGCGACTCTGGCTTATAGTCTTCTGCTGATCAAATTGATTATTATTGTGTTTAAGACTCGGTAAGCCTCTTCGTCGCGATACTGAGTTATAAATACAATTCGCAAAATAAATACGTATCGCGGATTTTTCATTCTAAATTCCAGATCGTAAATCAAAAGAAAGAATCTTCAATTTGTGTTAATTTTGTTATTAAATCATAACCCTCTGACAACATTACGCGAAGTAAAAGAAGTTTTCGTGTTTTTACGCGACTACAATTTGGTCAATATTTTTTTTAAATAATCCATTATAGTCTGCTGAACAAAATCCTAGACCGCGTAGTCGAGGATTGGAAGGAGTGCGATGTTTGTGACGAATATAGAATGACTAGGATGGCGTACATCTCCCGTCGGTTCTCCAACTTTATAATTGCCTTGTACGCGCTTTCGGTGTTCCTTTACGCAACCGGTACTTTGATGAGGTACAAAAATAACAATCAGACTGACACTCGAGAGCTCATCCTTAAGATGGAATTGCCTTTTGAGATCAAGAGCACGTCGGTACACATAGTTGTCCTTATTGTACAATTTATTCATCAAACAAGCGCAGCCAGTATGGTGGGCGTGTTGAATTCCTTGCTGATAACACTGGTAAGTTTAATAAGTGTCTTCCCATAATTTTCTAATCTATAATGTTTCTGGAAATCGCAAGAGAATATAATTACAACGTATGTTATGCAGAGAAGAAAAATTTGTAGGCTTTAATTTATTTACGAAATAACAAATATAATAAACATATTAATAATAACATGGTTTTTTATTCAAAGAATAAAATTGTGCTATTTACTATAAAACAAAGAAAACACGCTTTCGTTTTCATTGGGTGAAATATTAAATAAACTGATTGTGAATGCATGTTGCGTGATGTTCAGGTTCTTCACGTGTGCGGACAGATTGACATTGTGCGACAAAAATTGAGCGAAATCACGCGAAAAAACATCAAGCAAGATATGAATGAGAGCATTGTAAAAATGTTGATTATTCGGCATCAAAAGATTATCTCTTTTTCCAAGAATATCGAGTCCTTATTTTCAAATATCGCGCTACTACAATTCATATCGAATACTATGGTTATCTGTTGTCTAGGATTTCTTATCGTGATTGTAAGTACGCGTGAAATAACGTCACTCATTCGAGATACAAGACATTAAAAATTTTTAGTCAATTGGTGTCCCGGACGGAACGTCTACGCTAATAAAGTCCGTGTTCTTTTACATTGTTATGAGCATGGAGGCATTTATATTTTGTTTCCTCGGAGAACATCTCAGTACGAAAGTCAGTATTTCATGTAAAACATAGCGGCTCCAATATATTAAGATTTATTGCACATTTCAGAGCCAAATGATCGGCGACGCGGCGTATGAATCGCTTTGGTACGAGCTAAACCCAAATCAAAATCGAGACGTCCTGATCATGATAATAAGATCGCAGAAACACTTGACGCTCACGATCGGAAAGGTCATGGATCTTTCCCTCAAGCAGTTCGCTGGGGTAAGAAAATTAGTGACGTAATGAAAAGTAATTAAGAGAAGCTATATTTGTCGGCAGGCTGTTAACGTGAATGATGTTTTGACAGCCGAGCAACGTTCTCTAATCGTTTCGTCGCGGCATGATGTTCGCGTATGACGGCAGTAATTGCTTCTATCATGTTGCAGATCGTGAAAGCTTCGGCGTCATATGTGTCGGTGTTACACGCGATGTATTGAAGCCTTACACCCTGCACGCCGTTTATATCTTCGCGTGCAGAAGGATGTATAGTAGTACTTTTATCACAGTCAGTCGTTTACACGATTAACAATTTTTCTATTCAAACAGGCGGAGCTTCGCATCGAGTGTACACAAGTGCAGACAAGCGGGAGTAACGGAGCATCGATTTACCGAGGTACCTGTTCGCGATGGCTTTATTTAGCCTGTAGTGCATAAGGGCAGAGCTATAAATACATCGTTGATATTTTAGATCGATGTCTTTTACCGAGTCTGACAACAAAACGACGACCAAAATAAACGGCGTCCAAGTAAAAAAGATTAATTTAACCAACTACAGCGTTTTCATATTAAAATCGAAAATTGACTTGAAAAATTCTTTAATTAAACGAAGCTGTGTGAAATCAAATTTATTATGTTGAGGGTGCGGTGTAAAAATTGTAAATATAAATAGTGAAATATTAGTGTTATAAAGTCACTTACTTTGATCAGAAGGAAAAATTCTCCGCTGCGTTTTTCTTCACTCGTAACCGTCGTTCTGTAATTGTGTTCCCTGCACCATCGTTGTCCAACTGCTCGTGCTTTCTTGCAAGCACCTATAGCACCAACTGTGATCTTTACACTGGTCTTTCCATCGCAACGGACTCCTGCGATACGTCTTAGTCTTCCTCCCTCACGATCCCCCAGCACGAGTAAATCGCCGCGCCGGTTACGTTTTCCCCTCCAGTAGCGAAACATTTTAACTTGCGAGCAATTCCTGGAAGCTGCGCTCCACCTTTCCTTTGCTTGTTGCATTTTTAAAGAGGGCATACAGAGTTGCATTGTGGTCGAAAGTTCGGAAAGAAGGGGACCCTCTCTATATACCGTCCATGTATTCATTATTTCTAAAATTACAGTTGCAATTTTTTTTTCTTTTTTTTGTACAACATAGCAGAAATATTTAATAAGCTGTGATTTGCTTGGTCAATGACATATAGGTTCGGCTGTCGACCCGCGAGCAAGTTTCAGTATGAATAAAGTTATTCAGCGATCGCGATTGTTCGGCGAAGCGCTTTTCGCCGAAGAGAAATATGGGGATGACCACGCTCAGCCGGCTGGTCAGGTTCGGCCTTTATATGTGCGGTATATGGCCGTATGTACCATCGACTGTAGTGGTCAGAGTGTACTGGATTATAATGTTGAGCACGGCGCAAATCTTTCAGTACGGATACGTAGTGATGAACATTCATATGGACGACTTCTCCGAATACATGGACGGAGTGAGCAGCGCAATGACGTCTTCTTTATTCTACATTAAGCTCATTATCCTTTGGATTCACCAACGGTAGGACGTTCTTACGAAATAATGTGTAAATCGTGTCACGCGTTTATCGGCACTTGCCGAAACTACTGAAAAATATCGAACGATGATTAATTTTTAATTTTATTCAATCGGTTTGAACGAGAAAAAATTGGAAGTGCACGCATGACTGTGTATTATGAGTATTTTTTTCTGATGCTTTAGTGAAATATTCGCTGAAATCAGAATTAATCTAATTTTATGGTAAAGGAGAATGAGAAAGAATGTTAACGCGAACGGTGCACCTGATCTTCCGTAGAATATTTTTCGATCTATTGCAAATGATGTCTGCGGACTGGCAAGATTACACCTCGAACCACTATAGCTCGCGCGTAATGACGGACATGGCGAATCTTGCGCGTCGTTTCTCGAGATGGATAGTCGGCATGCAAATAGTCTCCGCATCTTTATACAGTATCGGTGTACTCGCCGATAATGCAAACAGTCCCGTGAGATTAGAGCCGTATGAGCGACAACTCGTTCTGAAGATGGAGCTGCCATTCAACATTAGCACAAATTTTATTTACAAGGCAGTTCAAACTGTTCAAATTTATCATCTGTTTACAGTCGCCATCGGACTTACGATTATCAATTCACTTCTCGTTAGTTTGGTAAGCTCAAATTACGTGATATGCTTGCTCAAATTTGAAATAAAGCAAATTCTAATCCCCTTTAATTTTTTCAATTAGAACTCATATTAGATAAAATTGTCAATAAATTAAATATATTACATAATACGCTTTAATAACATTTTATAAGTTACGTAAATGGTTTACGTGGAAATTTTATTTTATATTCCTTTCGATATTAAAAAAAATGATTTAAAAAATTATTTTTATTTTTCTAAGAGAGTCATAAAGTTATAAATCTTAGGTACTTCACGTCTGTGGACAAATTGATATTCTTCGAGAATGGTTGACAAAAGTCTTCTCCAAATATTCGGCGGATTCGATGGGCGAAATTACAATGCGATCATTGATCACGAAGCATCAACATATTATTACATTTGCGGAAAATATTGAGACTCTTTACACGTTCATCTCATTAATGATGCTCTTGTCTGACACGATCATCACATGCTGTTTAGGATTTGTTATCGTCACAGTAAGTAACAAGTTTAAAGTAACGTTTGATTATTTATAAACGTAAATGTTGCGTATTGAGTCAAAAAGCTGTTGATAATTATTATGTATATGTATGTGTAATTAATTTTTATGCGTGGAAATTTTAGTCACTTAACGAACCCAATGCCGCAGCGATTTTAGTAAAGTGTGTAGTCTACTACATCTCGGTGAATCTCGAGGCATTTATATATTGTTTCACTGGCGAATATCTGAGCGCCAAGGTCAGCGTCGAAAGAAAAATGATAGCTTTATTAATTCGCGAATATTTCAAT
Source organism: Tetramorium simillimum (assembly GCA_011636635.1). Lineage (NCBI taxonomy): Eukaryota > Metazoa > Arthropoda > Insecta > Hymenoptera > Formicidae > Tetramorium > Tetramorium simillimum. The sequence goes on along the minus strand of VBVQ01000852.1, from coordinate 17,849 downwards.
TTCGTATTTTTTCTCTTTCAGAGTAAAATAATTGGAAGTGCGGCGTATGATTCTCTCTGGTACAATTTTCCAGCCAAAGAAAGTCGACCTATACTGTTTCTCATTTTGAGATCGCAGAAAAGATTAACGATCACAAGCGGAAAAATCATCGATCTTTCTTTGGAGCGATTTACCAGCGTAAGATTTAATTTATGATATTTTTTGACATTTGTCCGCCTTGCAATGTGAAACTTGAATATTTTTAATAGGCTTTATCATAATAATTTTTTTTTAAATTTTAATTAATATTAAAACAAGAATTTACTATTTTGTTATAGTAATAATCTACAGACAGAAATGAAATTCATTATTCTTATCTATTAATTATTGAAATAATTTAAATTGCAAAAATTAGCAACGCAATGTTCACATCGCGTTATATTATAAATAATTTATATAGCTTTTATTTGTTATTATTTAATTATATTTCTTTTTATATTATGTATTATTTAATTTTTAAATATTTTATATATGTATTTATGACAGAGTTTATAAATCACAATAATATTTCAGGTAATAAAGGCATCAATGTCGTATATGTCGGTACTATTGGCAATGAATTGAAAAAAGGTGACGTATTGATAATGATTGTAACAATAACATGAAATAGTGAGTAGAAAGTAGAATTTAGTAACAAGAAAATAAATATATAAAATTTAATTCTTAAATATTACTTCATCTTTCTCTCAAAAATTATAAGTAGTTAAAATTATTTGCACTTTCTCTCGTGCAAGAAAGAGATATTGTAGTTGCTAATAGGACCAAAAGTTACGTGACGAAAATTTTTCTTGTTTGGAAAGGTATTTTTCATGATACTATTGATGAAAAACAAAATCAACCCAAGTTCTTTTTTCCTAGTGCTTTTAGTTTGTCTACAGTGAAAAGGCAATACATTGTAAAACAAACTTTCGCAATTTTGCTTTCTCTTAGCACTTCCAATCCGCATCTTTAAGTTTTGAATTACTTTCTATAGCTGTCGTGCATAACTTCGTATCTGACACTCGCATTTCATGAAACTGTATTTTTTCTTCTTTGCTATCTAATCTTAAACTTACTTATCCAATTTGAAAGAGAGGATTAAGCTTAATAAAGTAACACAAAAATATTACATAAATATTACAGTAGATTTATAACGACAATGAAAAAAAAAAGAATCACTCAAAACTCAATGAATTTTCTGCTCTCTTGCTAGATATTCTGGAATGCACCACCGTCTTCTTTATGCTTCTTCCAATTTGCGACTACTTGCAACACGAGCCATAAGCTCCGCGCCCGTTTCAGAGAAACATACCCCCAGCAATATATTTGTCCGTTCTCTTCCCTTGCGACGCACTCCCAACGCGAAACTTCAACTTTGCGTCATACGGGTCGTGGAAGCTGCACTCCCAAGGTTGTTGCATTTTTAAAGAAAGCACGCGGTTGTATTGTCCGTGGTCGGAAACTCAACTTTACGGAGAAACGGTGTCCCATAAAAAAGAACTTTTTTATGTAGTAGGCTGCGATCATCGATGAGATCGTCGCACGTGATTCAAGTCAAAGTTGCAATATATGTAGATGGGAATATTTAACGAATGGTTGTCGGATTGGTGGACGTTTAGCAATACGAAACTACATTCTTCTTGACATATTAAATAGGTTCTTACAAAATAATTAAAGCTACATTAAAAAGAAAATTCAAATTTTAAAGTTTAGTTTTATTTAACTGATCATTAATATTTAATATCATGCATTTATAATACATCACCATTGATCAATAATATAAATTGTGAAAGCATCGGCATTATATTTCCTCGTATTAACGATGAACTGAATATTTAAATTTAATCTCTATGTCATAATAGCGTTTGGTAGTAGAAGAAATAATAATAAAATTATGAGACTAATATATAATAAAAATATCTCAATAATAACAGTATCAAAAAAATTATTTTTGTTATTTCACGTTACTTTAATATATTCCTAATATTATTTTTTATAATTAAATCAATTTATTCTTCTTCCATATGTGTAAAATAAAATATTGAAGAATATTACATAATATATACATAATATTCTCTTCTTGCATAATTAGATAATTAGATATCTTTTAGATTTTGTTCAAATAATATGATAATGCCTATGAATCTTTTTTGAAAAATTAACGTAAGTTCTTTGCATTTTATGATATTTTTCTAAAGCTTATATTGTGCTTGTCGTTTACGAGGCACGCCATTGGTACTGGAATATAAAACTCCACTCAGCACTTCGTTTCCCCGTCTCCTGCTTCTGGCTTACTTTTTCACGATTATTGCGCGCAACCTGAATCTGACGTGCACCGGAGTTTCATTCAAAATCACGCGATTTACATATTTCAGGAGAATAAGTTGCGAACGCGTACATACTTGCCGCACTTATCGTAATGCGCGAAAAAGTATATCTTTCGATATTAAGGAAACAAAATCCCGGAAAGAGAAACTTTCGCCTCTTCCATCTTCTTCCTTCTTCAAAAAATTCTCCCCTATGCACGGAAATATAAAACTTTCCTTACGGTCACCGAGCAGCGTTTAATGTCCTGTGTACTATGTTGCTATCTGTTGTTCCTTGAATTTTTAATGAAAATAACGCACTGCGCGCTATACTACCGTTCCGCCCGAGAATTCGAGAGGGAGAGGGTCGGCCACCCGGAAACTTCTTTTTTTTTTTATCGACAATAGTACACGCAATCTGTGCACATTGCGATCGAAATATTTAATAAGTTTTGGCTCGTGGGAGGGTAAGCTCCACTCGTGCTGTCTTTCAAGCTCTCAGTTTGTGCAGAGATACCACGTAGTGCATATCGTACGATTGATCAAATGTTTCTCGCAACACCGTTTAAAATTTTCTTATCGGAGTCGACGAGTGTTAACGTTACAAAATAATAGGAAAATAATATAATAACGAAAATATGAAAATAGAAAATACAGTCAGCCAAACGGTAGAAATTTGGCTGCGAATTTTTGCCATCTGGCCGAATACATCGTGCGTTTTATTACGTAGAGTGTTCTGGCTCGTGATGCTCGTAATCGAGCAAATCCTTCAATATCGATATATCATAATGCATTTCCATTTGATAGACTTTTCCGATTTAATAACCATTTTGAGTTCAACAATGGCGTATACGGTGTTTTTAATAAAACTCGTCATTTTTTGGTACAAGCAGCGGTGAGGCACGCAACAGCATGTAGAGATACGTACTATCAATGAAAAATTTGCTTTAAATATTATTCAATTTAATTATATTTAATTATGTCAACAACATTAACTTGGTTATATAAATTTAGTATTACATCTCTCGCGATTCAACAATTACTTGGGTCAACAAAATAAATTATTTGGCAATTGCTTTGATCGATAAAATAAATTATTTGGCAATTGCAAACGTGAACAATGTAATAAAGCCAAATTAAAGACAAATTGCTGTAATAAATTAATTATTGTACGCAAAGCGGAAATGAGCGAACACGCATGAGTAAAGTCATTGCACAACAATAAATTTTTCATCGATGGTTCATATAACGCTTCGTTGCGGCCGTTATCGCGATTATGACCAATGAAAATCGTTCGTAGAACGTTCAACAGGATATTAACGATGATGGCGATCGACTGGGAAAAGTGTTCCAGCACGAAATTCAGTATGTTCGTGACGACGTACAATGTCAAACTGTCGGAGCGCTTCGCCAACATGACGGTGATCTTTTATTCGACAGCTGTAATTCTATACAGCAGCAACACTCTTATAAAACCTGTAGATAATGGCACAGCTTCCAATATTTCCGCACGATCGCTTATTCTAGATATGGATTTGCCATTTGACGTTAATCGAAGATTCGTATACGAACTGATCATAATTGTTCAATTTCTTCATCTGCTGCTGTGTTCCGATGCAATCGGTTTATTAAATGTTCTACTCATAAATCTGGTGAGTAAAAAGATATTATTATTATAAATATTATCTATTATTTATATCTATTATAAAAATTAATTTCTTGATATTTTATTGACCATAATATCAATCAGTTAATGAAACGTGTATCTTGTTACATGTACATCTTGCCTTCATTATCAAAAATAATTTATTAGCAATTGGCTGCTTTTCAGATTTTAAAAGATTTTGTGTAGTATAAATTTAATCTAAGCATTCAAATTTTTTTTTGTGACCTTTATTAAGTATAGCTTGAAAAAGAAACGTATGTTTTAGATATTGCATATAAACGGTCAAATCGATATTCTTCGTAAAAGTTTGATTGAAATTTTTCCAAAGGAAAAGGAGCGCAATTTGAGACGTATTATGCTAAAAAAAGTAATAAAAAAGCACCAGAAAATTATCACCTTTTCAGAGCATATCGAAGATTTGTTTTCATATATTGCGCTGGTGCTATTCATTTCGGATATCTTGATTATCTGCTGCTTGGGTTTTACAATTGCCGCGGTAAATAATTTTGCAATTTTTATTTCTGCAATTAAGAAGAATATATACTATAGGAATCGTACTGTGTTAAATCTATAAAATAGAAGAATATTATTAATATTAATTCGTGCTTTTAATTATTCATTATTTTAGTATTTTTCCCTTGCTCTTAGGATGTTTCTTATTAAAATTCTAGTCGATTGGTCGATCCAATTCTTCAAAACAGATATTAAGGAATCTTTTATTTTATCTCGCTATGAATATGGAGGCGTTCATATTTTGTTTCGCTGGAGAATACCTGAGTGCTAAGGTTAGACATTATATAGACGAATATTGTATATGTATATGATAAATAAGCAGAATATATAATTACATCTAAAAGCTACAAGATCCATTATTCAATAGAGCAAAGGCATTGGAGATGCCGCGTACGATTCCCTCTGGTACGAATCAGATTCCAGAGACAGTCAAATTATATTGTTCTTAATAATGAGATCGCAAAATCAATTAACCATTACAATTGGAAAGATAATGAATTTGTCTCTAGCACGATTTGCCAGTGTAAGCTTATTTCAGATTTATTTTACACGTGAAACTTTTTACAGATTTTATGTTGAAAATTGTTCTGCTAATAATGACTTAGAAGCAATAAAAAATGGAAAACGTATTCTCTTCTTAAAATATAAATGGAATATTACTATCAATTTTTGTAATATTCTATATATTTTTCTATTTAATATTTATATTTTGATATATTTGTTTTAAATAACAAATAACAATCTATTGCAATATTCACATTGTTTATATATTATTACAACCAGTCAAAGAAAAACAAGGAACTTTTTATTGAATTTAGATATTTATAATTTTTATATTAACTCTTATAATAATAAAATAATACTATTTCAGATTGTAAGAGCGTCGGCCTCCTACATATCGGTCCTACTTGCAATGTATTGAAGCAAAGCTACATTTTATTTATATAAATTAATTTTTAATGAGCATTAACAGCTAGCTACTGTCTAGTTACAAAAAAATTTGCATATTAAAATTACGAAAACCGTTGCAGTATTTCTTACCATTCTCTTTCATATGCGTGCACATTTGCATGCGTATATGCGTTTCAGTCGGGAGTAAGAATAAAACTCGGGGCTGCCAGGCGGTAGATCAATAACTCGAGATACGCAATGTTTATTAAATGAAGTTGAACAATGCAACCCCGTACTGTTTTCCCCTCCCGCTGGCATTGTTCGCTCCACTTTGAGAGTCCCGATAACTTTTATTTTTCCATGGGACTTTCATTCGAATATTATACACTTGCTGCGCGCACGACGTCTTGCATTTTTAAATTTCATAATTTACCGTTATCGCGTTATCCTATCGAAAGAGAGAGAGAAAAAAAGAATGAATTCAGTAAACTTTACATTTTTCTTTACAATTTTGTAATTGTAGGTCTATGGTTATAATCAAGCATCTTATGTTCCAAGGAGCATCAAGGGAATATTTAATGATTAATCATTTCTGCTCAATTTCTGCTGTTTGCGATGCGCTTTAGCGTTTCAATCTTCAACGAGCTATTTCGCGATACTCCTCGGTCAAAGAAAGAGCACAAAGTCTGGCCAATGTCTGATGGTTTATAAATCATTGATAGAGAAGCTTCTTTCTCGCAATTATGAAAATGACCGCTACGAGCACGATATGCTTCTCTATAAAATTCGTTCTTCGCATCTTCGGCATCTGGCCTGACGTTTCGTGCAGCGTTTTGCGCAGATTGTTCTGGTTCGCGACGTTAATTCTCGCACAGATTTGTCAGTATGCTTACATTGCATTGCACTACCGCACCGATGAGCTGATGGATTTGATGGACAGTTTGAGCAGCTGCTTGGCGTACAGCCTGTTGTTCTTTAAATTAATTATTTTCTGGATCAATCAACGGTGAGTCAACTTGATTATTCTCGCTTCAAATTACTCTCTTTCATACGAATACAAGTATCAAATTGTTATTCCGTAAACGTTATTCAACGTTCGTTTTTCCATACCGATGCAGAAAGTTTCGCGATATCTTGACGATGATAGCTGCGGATTGGAATGAAAGCGCGAAAGATCCGTTCAGTATGCACATGACGATGAACATGGCTAATCTATCGCATCGCGTTTCGAATGCAATTATCGGCCTTCACATGGCTGCCGTAGTGACCTATAGTCTCGGCGTAATTTTGTCCAACCGTACCGAGGGTGATAACTTTAATACATCGACTGTTCCCGTTCGAGGGCTTATCCTGAGCATGGAATTTCCCTTCGACAGCAACAGCTCACCCTTGCACGAGCTCATAATGATCGCGCAATTTTTTCACCTGGTAACACAAGCGTGCGCGATTGACGTGCTAAACGGTTTATTGATGACGTTGGTAAGCCCTAAGATTTATTGCTAAACTTCAAGATGATTTTAAGTGAAATAATCATCGTCAGCATAATGCTTCCAGAAATTCTCAATAACTATATATAGATAAAACTTTAAGGTCAATTTTGGAACCTAAAATTTTAACTGTTTAAAATAATATTGTATCGACACATGATTTGACTGCCATAATTGATATGCAGAAGAAAGGAATATGAATTAACTTTTCTTTGGCTTATAAAAATTAAAAATTCTTTATCTCTTTCACAGATTTTACTTTTGCATAATTAATAAATATTTAAAGATATTTAATATTAATTTTTTCATCGAGATATTTGGATCTTTGTATCTTTCTTTCAACTCAATTAATACTTATATGTGTCTCAGTGTCTTCCCATAGTTATTAATAAAACGTTATAAGATTTATCTCAATAGTTATTTTCGTACCGTTGTTATAATTTTTAGGTATTTCATATTGGTGGTCAAATCGATATCTTTCGAAAACGGTTGACAAACGTTTTTTCCCATAAAAATGTCTCCATTTTGACCAGAATCGCAATAAATAATCTAATAGGGAAACATCAGAAGATCATTTTATATACAGAAATTGTTGAGAGCCTCTATTGTTACATCGCGCTGATGCAATTTATATCGAACACTTTAATCATTTGCTCCATAGGATTTGTTATCGTTATTGTGAGTAAATCGAGAGGTATCAATGAGAAATTAATTTTTATCGATATAATTTCATGAGACTTTTAGTAGATATTATTTATTTAAAACTATCTAGAATGTACACTTTTTGACTAAAAATAACGAAAACTAAATTATTAATAACATAATTAAAATGTTGGAAAGCTAAACAAGTGATTTGAATTTCAAATGGGGAAAGCGTTCCAACACTACATTAGATAATAATGCCATTCTCTCAACGATGCTATTCTCCATAATAATATTAAAAAGGGAGGAAATTTGTATTTAGAGAATCGTGGTAATTGCATGGTTTGTAGAATAAAGGTGTGAAAAGGATGTAAAGAATATTAATGCAAATAATGTTGCAGTCAATAAACGGCCCAGACGTTTTTGCAATGTTGGTGAAGACTTTACTGTTTTATATCGTTATGAACCTCGAGGCATTCAGTTTTTGCTTTGCCGGAGAATACCTAAGTACAAAGGTCAGCGTATACATATGTATAATGTTAACTTAACAATTCGCTTTCGTAATCCATTTTAAGTCTACCAATATAACGTTTTATCTTGACAATGAGTGACATTTAATTAATACCTGCCTTACAAACTTTAATCTCAACAATCGAGCGTATAATCTAGACCGATTTAACGATTGCAACGGTTACATAAGAATTAATGACGATTGTATTATACATACATTATATATAGTTTCACAGCTTTAATTCTTTTGTCATGTTTTACGTAACATGAAAAGTATGTTTTTAATGGCAAATAATTAACTTTCGCTTCATTCGCCCTTCAGAGTCAGCATATCGCGGACGCGGCTTACGAATCTCTTTGGTACGATATGCATATAAACGAGAGTCGAACAATGTCATTTCTGATACTGAGATCGCAGAAACGATTAACAATTACGATCGGGAAAATTATGGATCTGTCATTGGAACGTTTTACCAGTGTAAGCTGAAAAAAACTTCTTGTATTTATTATATTTTCAGAAATATTTTTATCCTTTCTCCGTGATTATTATTGTTACAGATCATGAAAGCATCGGCGTCCTACGTATCTGTGCTGCTGGCCATGTCCTGAAAAAAGGAATTAATTATGGTTAGTTGTGAAAGATTATAAATTTTAATATTTAGAAATTGATTGAAAGTGATATTATTTATGCCTTTAATTCTACATTTTATACACTCTGTCTTTTTATTTTTATCCATTTCGCATTGTCACTTCGGATATCTCACTGATCGCGCGCGTGACATGAAAAAAATACACGCATTTATTTATACTATCCTATATTTTACTTTATTTGTAATTATTTGCGCTCTCTCTCTCTCTCTCTCTCTCTCTCTCTCTCTCTCTCCCTGATATCCAGCTGCATATATTTATTTTATCTCTTTATTCTATTTTATTCTATTTATATTCTTTATTTTCTCCCGTCCATAACTCGTTCATACATACTTTTATATTTTCTAGTCTCTTTTTCACATAGACTTTGTGTTTCTTCTCTGTGCTACTTTTTTTTATTTCGGATACTTACATTCCATCACTCTCCCAACAACTTATCCTTACAGTCAAATATCTCGAGCTCCTCATTGTTCTTAGTATTCCTTGATTCTGTCATTCTCATTTTCTTTTCTACCTTACATCTCTATTTTTCTTTTTTTTCATTATCTCCTTACGAATAATAATATTTTATATTTCAATTAACTCCTCATTATTAATTTTAATAATTCTTTTTACGTACATCACATAAACAATTAACATTGTTACAGGTTGTGGCCTTCGTATCATGATTCTTTTGTTGTATCGAAATAAAATAACATTTTATATGTATATCGCATTTCTAATAAGTGTTAAAAGTCGACTATCATATAGTTGCATAGAAAATTTGCACGCATATTAAAATTCATAAAAAGCCATATTTCAATATTACTTACTGTTCTATTACGTACATTAATGTACTTGCTCGTAGTCTTTCGTCGAAAGCCAGCATAAACTCGAAAAGTCATTAATTTGAAATATGCAAAGTTGTGTTAAATGAAATCAACCAACAAAGCGGGCTTATGATTTTCTCTCTTTTTCTCGTTCTTGTGTACATTCTTCTCCTTTTGAGTCCCATCGATTTCCATTCGGACTTTATACACCTTCTGCGCGCACACCGTCTTGCATTTTAACTGTATTATTTTGTTACTCCGTATAGAAAACGACAAACAGAGGAAGGTAGAATAAAAATTCGCCCGAGTTGTAAATTTTCTTCTCTTTTTTTCTTTTATTCTTTTGTTTTCTCGTATCTGAAACCGTGAGAGAGTATATAACCGTGACCATGATGGGTGCTCTTGGTTTTCTCCGAACATGCGATTTCCACGCAGGTTGAAAATTTTTTTTATGACCACCGCTATGAATTTAACATTCGTTGCCCGTTCGCGTGTTGCACACCTACGTTTGCTTGAATTTTTAAAGCAAATCGCACACCGCTGCACCGGTCTGTAGGCTCATCGATTTAAGGGATACGCTTTTCATATTTTCTTTCTCCTATGAGCGCGTTACAAGTAAGAGGAAAGACACAGCAATTGCGTAATATAAACGCAGACGCAAATATTTAATGACTGTGAGGAGACTAGAATGTCTTCTTTCATTTTGCATTCTTGAGAAACCTTCCAATTCGTACAGAGACGCTTCATTCTACACATCGTATGATTGATCAGCTTTGTACGATTCGATAACTTCTGATTTTTCAATAAATACGAATTACATATATATATATATATATATATATTTAAGACGAAGACAGTGAATGGATATAAAACGGATATAAAAACGAAAAGAATATGGAGCAAACGTTTACAAGCACCGTCAACCGACTTGTAGAAATTCCGCTTCGCATTTTTGGTATTTGGCCAGGTTCACCGTACATTCTATTCTGTAGACTGTTTTGGACAATTGCATTCATGACCGCTCAATGTTTTCAATATCGATATCTTATTATGCATTTACATACTGTCGATCTTTCCGATCTGATGGATGGCTTAAGTGCAACCTTGAGTTTCAGCCAGTTTCTTTCTAAACTCATCATTTTCTGGCGCAATCAGCGGTGAGACATATCTTAATAGCTATAATTTGAACATGCTACAAAAATATTAAAAGTATTTTCACAGAAAGATACAGTATTTTTAATTATTTTTAATTATACAATATATGCACGTGCATTTTTGACACCACAATATTATACAAATTCCTGCACATACATAACTCTTGGAAATTAATATTCTTTTTACTATTATTATGATAATTCATAAAATCTCTCATAGAATATTCGATAAGATATTGACAATGATGGCGATGGACTGGAAAAATAGTAACAGTACTGATTTTTGTACACGTGTGACAATAAACAAAGCCATTCTGTCGCACAATTTTGTTAATTTCGTCTTTGGTAGCTATTCGATAGCCATAGCGTTGTACAGTGCTAGCATTTTCACCTCTAACAAGAGTAACTTAGACGAGACTGACATATCCACGCGACCGCTACTTCTAAAAATGGATTTTCCGTTTAACAGCGATGCACGTTTCGTTTATGAATTGATATTAGTCTCACAATTATTTTGTACAATACTTGGTGGTTGCACCGTTGTCATGCTAGATGCTCTTCTTGTTACCTTGGTAAGTAAGATAAAATTGTTCAAAAATATTTTGTTTAAATTGTCGAATCCACTTTAATACAACGTGATGTTATCACATGATTATTGCATATTTATAAAAGATCAAGATATAAGATCAGGCTTTCGAAATATTTTAGGTATTGCATTTAGCTGGTCAAATCGAGATTCTCGATAAATGGCTGACAGAAATTATTTCCAAAGAAAATGGATATAAATTGAATTTAAAAATGCTAAGAAAAATAATTAAAAAACATCAGAATATTATTAACTTTTCAAAAAACATTGAAAATTTATATTCTGACATTGCTTTAATTTTACTTATGTCAGATACTTTTATTATTTGTAGCATTGGTTTTGTACTCGTTACAGTAAGTAATTGTGATAAACTTTATAGATCTGAAAGATCAATTGTTTTTATAAGAAGGAAAGAAATTTTAATAAAAAGTTTATGAATAATTAATTTAACTTATGCGACGACTTATTATTAATTATTTTAATATTACCACAAAGTATCATTTTATCACAAAGTATTATTTTTAATATCACAGTCAATTGGAAGGCCTGATGTTACTACGATTTTGATAAAGTCCATTGGATTTTACCTTCTAATGAATTCCGAAGTATTCATGTTTTGTTTTGCTGGAGAATATTTAAGCACTAAGGTTAGCATTATATAAATCTATGACTTTTCCAATTACTAATAAGTGAACTGCTTATTTTTCTCTCTTTTTAACTCTTGGTATATAGAGCAAATCAATTGGAGACGCTGCATACGATTCCTGTTGGTACCAATGCAGATTTCAAGACAGCCGGATTATTTTGTTATTGATAATGAGATCGCAGAACCAATTGACGATTACAGCTGGGAAATTCATGAATCTTTCCTTAGAAAGATTTGTCACTGTAAGAAGATCATAAAAATATTTCGTTAGGTATACAATAAAACTGTTAATTTTTTCTTCTAATATAATATAATACTTAAACTATTCGTAATGCTATAGTTCTTATAAATTAATAACACTTTACGCATATACTTTAATCTGACATTGCTTACATTTTCATGTATCAATTTAATGACAAACGCATAATGTTATTATAGATTGTAAAAGCTTCAGCATCTTACGTATCATTTATGTTGGCGATGTATTGAAGACAAGAATGCAAATGCTTAATAATTTAAAACATAGTCATGACTTAAGTGTTAAATCTGATTATACTGATTATACTGATTATATAAAAAAGATGCACGTATTAAATAAAAATCTTATTTCATTATAATCAAATACTTGTCTTACACATTTTTTGATTGACTCATGCAAATACATACGTATGCATAATTTGAAATGTATCATATTAATTATAAGATACTGAATTCTCTTCATTTATTTGAAAGTTGATGGGGCAAAAGCAACGAGGGGGGGGGAGGGGTAAACTTAACGAGTTATATGAGTAACTTACACACACATACACGCACACGATATGTAATAACTTTATTTTTTCTGATACTTTGTTCCTGACATCACATCTTTTTATTTTACTCAAACTTCCCTTGAATTTTTAAAGCAGATAAGTCGTAGAATGCGCACTGTCCCTCACAAAGGCTATCCTTTGACAGATGTTTCTCTTCTCTTAAGGGTGGTTATTCGTGAGAAGTTACAATCTCATGTCAGTAAAATGACATTTCATGCACAATTACTTGGTCAATTTCTTTATCTTGTCCCCTCGAATCTCCTTTTCGTCCTCTAGATTTTAACATTTTTTCCAAAGATCGTTGAATGCAACTTGCCATCGCATGCACACACATTACCGCGTACAGATCATTATATATTTAAGGAAATTATTCGTGAGTATATCGTCAGCGGTGAAGGGAGCGCAAGACGATACTGTTCGCTCCCTTTTTTTTTTTAAATTACAAGCTATTTCTTCGTAGTGCGCACGCAGTAGGATAAAAATATTTAATGAGCAACTGGTCAATCGCTCAAGGGTGCTATTTACCTCACAATGTTTCTAGAATCCCCAGTCTTCACGGAAATTTTACACAATGTACATCGAACTGTGGTTGAAAAATATAATTTTTCGCGAGTATACGTGCCTTATACTTCGACAAGAGTGCCTCTAGGTTTCGATGTTCTGGCTTGTACATAGATAATAGCAGGGGAAAAAAATTATGGCGAGTAAACGTACGATCAATCGCACGGTAGAACTTATGCTGACCATGTTCGGTGTCTGGCCAGGAATATCATGCGTAATACTGTACAGAGCGTTTTGGATGATTACGCTAGCAATTGGTGAATTCCTTCACTATCAATACTGTGTAACGCATTTTAATTTCGAAAATCTTTTCGACTTGATGGATTGTTTGAGTAGCTTCCTGGCGCATGTAAAACTGACCGTTAAGCTTATTATATTTTCTTTGAAACAGCGGTAAGAGACACTAGATAAATTAAATAAATAAAACTTAGGCAAAGATAGAGGAAAATAACACTGTGAAAATGCACTGCAAATATCTTGAAAAATTTCATTATTTATAGAAAATTTATCGAAATCATAACAATGATGGCGGAAGACTGGAATTGTGATAATAATAGCATTGCAATGCGCGAAACGGCACGCAAAGCGAAACTGTCGAGTCGTATTTGTAATGGATTAATTATTCTTCATACAATCGCCGCGTTCGCATACGTCATTGGCATTCTCCTCGCCGATGCCGACGTCACCGATCGAACGGCTGAACTGCCTCTCATGATGAAAATGGAATATCCCTTCGTTATAGACACGCAACGCAAGTACAGTCTGGTATTAGCTACGCAATTCGTTTTTGTGATGGTGTGCAGTTGGGGAGCCGGCTTATTCAACGCTTTGTTTTTAACTCTGGTAACCTGCATCTGCATAAGCAAGTATCATAAGCAAAATAAAATTATATTCATAATAAATGTCCCAACAAATTATTCCTGTAAATGCTGAGCTGCAAATTAGAAGAAAATTGAATATTTATTTTAGATCAAATTCGCCCGCATTATTAATTTTCAATTCTTATAATATTCCTATTTCTAAAGATAAAATAAATACTTGTAATTATATTGTCATAAATGATAAAATATTTTATTTGTAGACTTTACATGTGGGCAGTCAAATAAATATTCTGCTGGACTCGTTGACGAAAGTTGGATCAAAAGACATCGAGAAAATGCACTCGTCAGAGTCATTCGCCACTGGCATAGCGAAAATTATTCGAAAACATCAAAAAATTATCAACCTCTCGGAGAACATTGAAAATATATATTCATACATCGCCTTGGTGCAATTTATATCGAATACAGTGATGATTTGTTCATTAGGATTTCTCATTGTAACCGTGTGAGTAAAATCATTAAAATTTCAAATATAAAAATATGAGTTTCACTTTAAAATCAATTATATTAATAAATTTTTCATATATTAATCAATGTTACATATCTATATCACTATTATATTAATTTATTTATTATGCTCACATAAACCACTAGTTATAACTTTCCATGCGTAAACGTGTTTATTTCCGTCCTGTTTCAACGTTGCAGGCAATCGGCAGCCCCGATGCTACTGAACAAATAATGAGGTCTCTTTTATTTTACGCTGTAACGAATCTCGAAGCGTTTATATTTTGCTTCGCTGGAGAATATCTGAGCAATAAAGTTAGCAATAGAAGATTATTGTGATAGGAATAAGGACGAAATATAGCTAATTTTGCGTTTGTCGTATTAAAAAGCTATAAAGAAAAATACTATATAAAACTTCTACTTTTATTATTTTTATCTTTATAGAGCAAAGCAATCGGAAATGCTGCGTACAATTCTATTTGGTACGACATGAAGGCTAAAGATAGTCGTGTTTTATTATTTATAATTTTAAGATCTCAGAAGCAATTAAAACTTACAGCTGGCAAAATGGCAGATCTTTCCTTCGAGTGCTTCACAAGTGTAAGATATTTAATAATTAAAGAAAATAACCTATCTTAATTGAAACCTTAATATAAAGTAAAATTTATCTTATATAGATACATTTATATACAGAAGTTAGTTTTAGTTTAATTTTTTATCATAACTTTCCTATTATTTATCATAGCAAATGATAATATTATTATTGTCCAAAGTAGACTTTTTATCGCATAAACTTTTTTTTACGTAGACTAATAATAATGCACATATATTTTTCTTTATTCCTAATAAAAGCAATATTGTTATAGATCATGAAGGCTTCGGGATCGTATTTATCGGTACTGCTGGCAATGAAATAAATACCATAATATTCAGCATAACATAATTTCTAAGTAGTAAAGTAATGAAATAAGTGATAAAGAAATTAACTTTTATAATTAAAAAACATATTAGAAAACAATATACATACGTATATACATACACACATATATACATATATATAAAAAGAGTAAATATTTTCAAATATAATTTGTAATTTGAAATATATCACGTGAATTGTAAGATATTACATTTTCTTCACTTAATTGAAAAAAATTGATAGTAAGAACTCGACGAGTCGTACGAACAATTCACACGATACTTAATAATTTTATTTTTTTAGATATTGTATTCTTTATATCTTATATTTTTTTATCTTATTGACAAAGAAACTTTAGGGCAAATTTGTTTTTATGTAACCGCATATAGACCACAATGTTTTATGAATTATTAAAGCAAATAAGTCGCGTGAATGCGCGATGAATGTCTTTCGCGAAAGCTATCCTTCGACAGGTGTTTTTCTTGAAAATAGTTATTCGCTAGAAGTTCATGAAAGTTAAATGACATTTCATGCACAATTACCCAGCCAACCATTATCATTAATTTTTCTCTTCAAATATCTTTCTGTCCTCTAGATCTTAAAATTTTTCCAAAGATCGCTAGACGCGACTACCGGATGTATGTACGTATAGCGCCGCGTACAAATCATTACATATTTACGCAAATTATTCGAGACTGTATCGTCAACAGTGATGGGAATGCAAGATAACTTTGCTCGCCCTCTCTTTTTTTTTAAATTACGTGTGGCTACTTCTTTGTGCACGCAGTAGGATAAAAATATTTAATGAGCAACTACCATTGGTCGATGGCGCAAGGGTGCTATTTACTTCACAATGCTCCTCGAATCTTCCAGTCTTCACGCAAATTTTCCACTACGTACATCAAACCGTGGTTGAAGAATATAATTTCAGCGAAAGCATATGTTCCTTATACCTTGACAAGAGATCCTTAGGATTCGATGCCCTAGCTTGCACACAGACAATAGCGGATAAAAAGTTATGGCGAGTAAACGTACGATCAATCGCACGATAGAATTTATGCTGATCGCGTTCGGTGTCTGGCCAGGGAGATCATGCATACTATTCTACAGAGTGTTTTGGTTCTTTATGCTAGGAATGAATGAAGTCCTTCACTACCGATACTTAGTAATGCATTTTAATTTCGAAAATCTTTTCGACTTGATGGATTGTTTGACTAGCTTTTTGGCATTTGTAAAGTTGTCCATCAAGCTAATAGTCTTCTCATTGAAACAGCGGTAAGAGATATTTAATAAGTTAATCAATTAAACTTTGCAAGGCAATAGGAAAATAACATTGTGAAAATACTCGCAAGTATGACGGAATATTCGATCATTTGTAGAAAATTTATCGAAATTTTGACGATGACGGCGGAAAGTTGGGACGATCATGATGACACTGGCGTTACGTTGCGTGAAACAGCACGCAAGGCAAAATTATCGAGTCGTATTTGTAACGGAATAATTATTCTTCATGTAGTCTCCGTGGTTGCTTACGCCACTGGCAGTCTCCTGAATAATAATGACAACAATGATCAAACCGGTGAACTGCCTTTTATAATGAAAATGGAATATCCCTTCGCCATCGACACGCAACGCAAGTACAGATTCGTATTAGTTATGGAATTCGTTACTGTGATGCTGTGCACTTTATTAACTGGATTATTCAACGCTTTGTTTCTAACTCTGGTAATCGCACATGCATAAGCAAAATATAATTGTATTCATTATTAATCCCGCTACTACAAATTATGCATATAAATATTAAGCTATTGGAGGAAAATTAAATACCCGTTTCAGATCTCTAACTCACTCGCGTGAATTTCATTAAATTTCATTTCTTATTATTTTTTCATTTTTAAAGGTAAAATAATTGTAATTACATTGTCATAAGTGATAGAAGTTTCATTTTATATTAGGCTCTACACATGGGTGGTCAAATAAACATTCTACTTTGTTGGTTAACGAAAATTGGATCTAAAGACATCGACAAGACACATGAGTCATTTGTCACTGTCATAACAAAAATTATTAGAAAACATCAAAAAATTATCTATCTTTCAGAGAACATTGAAAGTCTCTATACGTACGTCGCTTTGTCGCACTTTATATCAAATACGATGATGATTTGCACATTAGGATTTCTCATTGTAACTGTGAGTAAATTTATTAAAATTTTAAATATGAAATATTTATTCCACTTTAGGATCAATTTGTTGTAATTATGATAATTAATTTTTTATACATTGATCTCTATTATGTATGTATCATATTAATTATTTTATTATGCTCACATAAACCACTATTTGTAACTGTCTATGGG
>VBVQ01000851.1:0-45858 GCA_011636635.1 Tetramorium simillimum | reverse complement strand
CCCGTAGATCCTAGAGAACTTCGATCCGCGCCGACGGCGAAACCTCGCCGGATCACCGTCGTCGTCCTCGTTGCGCGACGGAAGGAAATTGCCGTTGGCTTTTCGTCCGCGCTTTCGACCCCGCGGACTCTTCAACAGGTGGCCGAAATCGATCTCGCACGTGCACAAGCGTACGTGATCACTTTTTCACGGCGAATCGTTGCACTCTCGTCTCTCTTTTTTTCGTACCTTTTTTCTTTGTAATCTCTTCTAAAACTTCTAGGGTATCTTTGTGAAAGCTGAAAATATTGGGAAGAGAGAAGAGACTTTCTCTCTCTCTTTTGAACAGATTCTAACGCTTTCGGAGTATTCTTTTTTTACAGTAACGTAGTAATTATTCGCGATAATATTATTCCATTATTATTTTGGATAGTTATTAGTTAAATATTTTAGAAATAAAAATTTATATTATTGTATATAATAGAAAGTTGCTATTTAATTAAGTTGCAGAGAGTTATAATAACGAAAAATTTTTAAACTGACAAATCAGCGAGAAATTATTTAATTGTTAAAAAAATGAAAAATACTTTTATGTACAGAAATGCAAAATTATGATATTTTCAATCAATTAAAAGAACCTTAAGTACATATTTAATTTAAAAAATTATGCTTTGTTCTCGTTTATCAAAATACACGATATAATAATAAAATTGAGAATCAAATATCGAATATTGAATTTACTAACTCACGCTGTATTAATCGCCCCATAATTCGGGTTTAAAATGGACATTTTAACAAATGTTCCCCATTCTCTAAGCCTGCCATAATTGTTTCTCAATACTCTGCTAGTTTACAACGAATTCATATCCACCATGGTCGTTAAAATCGGTTTATCAACGAGCTGTGTAGCACGTAACGCGTTTCCATTAATCTCCAATTAATACGCATTGCGCGTCATCCAACGAGTGGAAAACTGTTTCCGCCCAGTGTAATTTACGATCCCCCGGCCGCACGTAAATAAATCCGCGCGCGTTACAGGCGGTCGTTAAAAAACGCCAGTAAAATCGTCGTGTCGCCCATTTGAAATTATTACACAACATTTGAAAAGAAGAAAACAGGAGGCGAAAGAGAGAAGAGAACGCAGAGCTTTATCGTCGGAGTGTCGGCGTCCCTATTTCCGATTCTCGACGACGAAACGCTCTTTAGTCGGATTCTGCCAAGCTTTTTAAATAGTTCCTCTGCTTCCCCCCCCTCTCTCTCTTTCTCTCCTCACTTTCAAGACTCGTGAAGCGAGACGTGGGCCGGTATTGTCATACGCTCGAAACTTTCCGAAGCGTTCGCCTGACGGCGATGACGACAACACTGCCAAAGTTTGCTGACGGTCTCGCCCGACCAGGTCATAATCGGTACTCCTAATTGCTCTCCTATGTCTTGTTTCAGCGAAAGGAACGACCGTCGGTTTCCCCGGCTTTGCGACGGTTAACCGGGGTCTGAAAGTTTCGTCGCGAAACATGTTAATTGCCTGACTGTCATCGCCATTCGCCTCCCCCGAGTACGTAAACGCCGAACGAACGAACCGACAAGATCGACGTTTCTATTAATATTGACAAGCATCTGATATTCATAATAACGTGATTCTAAATAATCAAAAAAAAAAAAAAGAATTCTTGATACAAATAACTCTGGACGACTGGATGTTTCTACATTGTGAATCGTCGAGGAACAGCGTAAAAATCATAATTTTCGGGAATAAGAGTGAAATGTGCAATGACGCCTCCGGCGAGCTTTTTAGTACAGCAACCTCGCTCGTCTGTCTGAGGAAAACCCTTTTCCTTAATTAAACAGTTACTCACTGCCACTTTGCGAATTAATGAACAAGAGAATTGGTGTTGCCTCTAAACATCGTCATTTATTTACGTCACTCGCCACTTTCCGTTTCGATGTGAATTCCGCTTGGAAGACGGTTTCATTATGATAATTGCAAAATATATCCAGTCGATAGATGTCCCATTAGAAAGAGATATGTGAAACGGACTTGAAGATTCGGCGGAAGTTACCGCGATATAAGGAAGAGATTCGAATATTCGACGGGAGATGAGTAAAAACGATCAATAAAAGCGGGGCGCCGCTCATTAATCTGTCCTTAAACTGTCAGAGGGTGAAACTTAAATTAAATCGTGCTTAAAGGATTATCTCGGCGGAAGTCGAGCAGGAGTTGCAACGCTTGCATACGCGTCGGGCGTAATCGATGACCCTCAAACAGTGGGTCCCGGCGAGGATACCGCAGCGCGAAACTCGAGCTAATCTGCTTATCTGGGGCTATAACTCGCTTATCTGTCACAACCTCCGTCGCCTGGGTGTTCGCCGCGCGGGATAGCGGCGCGCGGCGCCGTTGACGTTAATGGGCGAGGAGCTTTCCGTGAGAAATTAATTCACGGCTGGCGGATCGACAACGCCCGCGACCTACACCTCTCCCTCGGATTTTCTTCCGGATAATTCCCCCGCTCGCCGAGTCGCATTACCGGATCCGACGTTCCTGCCGGCCGGTCGTCGTGGGAGACGATGAACCATCAGCGAGTCCATTCGCGTCAGCGGCACGCTGACGCATGATCGATTCGGCGTTTTGCGGTAGCGGACGCGAGACGGGAAGGAGGCGGCCGTGTAGCGCGAGTAACCGCGACCCCGCGCCTCTTCAAGATGCGCCATGAATAACGACACAGCGCAAATAACGTCGGCGTCGTCGGTGGTCCTGGTCGCCATGCAGAACCTGTCGGCAACGCGCAACTCCAGCTACCCGCCCATCGACATGACGTCGGATCTGACGGTCCAGATCCTGTTCTGCCTGTTCTACATCATCATCTTCGTGCTCGGTATATTCGGCAACGTGCTGGTGGTCTTCGTCGTCGGGCGGAACCGGCAGATGCACACCGTCACCAATCTCTTCATCGCCAATCTCGCGCTCAGCGACGTGCTGCTCTGCGTGCTGGCCGTGCCCTTCACCCCCCTGTACACCTTCCTCAACGGCTGGGTCTTCGGCAAGACCCTGTGCCACCTGGTGCCCTACGCCCAGGCGGTCAGCGTGTACATCAGCACGCTCACGCTGACGAGCATAGCCGTCGACCGGTTCCTCGTGATCCTCTATCCGTTCCATCCGCGCATGCAGATCAAGATGTGCCTGGCGATCATCGTGAGCATCTGGGTGGTCGCGCTGCTGGTCACCCTGCCGTACGGGCTGTACATGCAGCACACGGAGGAGATGATCCCGCACGCCATCTCCCTCTGCGAGGAGAACTGGCCCAGCGAGCCGTTCCGCAAGGTCTTCAGCTCGCTCACCTCGATACTGCAGTTCGTCGTGCCGTTCTTCGTGATCGCCTTCTGCTACGTGTGCGTGTCGATCAAGCTCAACGATCGGGCGCGCGCCAAGCCCGGCAGCAAGACCAGCAAGCGCCAGGAGGAGGATCGCGAGAGGAAGCGCCGGACCAACCGGATGCTGATCGCCATGGTCGCCATATTCGGCGTCTCCTGGCTGCCGCTCAACATCGTCAACGTCGTCAACGACTTTTACTTGTACGCCAACGACTGGTCCTACTACAAGCTCTGCTTCTTCATGTCGCACTGCATCGCCATGAGCAGCACCTGCTACAATCCGTTCCTCTACGCCTGGCTCAACGACAACTTCCGCAAAGAATTCAAGCAGGTGTGTACGTATTGAGCTTTCTGTCGGTGTCTTTCGTTTCTTCGAGTGTCACGTCACGAGAACCGAAAGTTAAACCTTGGCCTTTCGAAATTGTCAGACGATCTGTCCGTTTCATTGTTATCCGATCGTACCGCCGGGTATACACGAGGCAAACGGATCATTCTTGTTATGATCGGAGAGGAAACGTATATTTGCATAAAATCTATATACTTCCGCGAAACCGTTCAGCTGCAGAAATAATACGTAAATAATAAAAATTGAATCTCTCGAAATTCTCGAAGTGTGCAAGTCCTCGGGTACGTATCCGCAAATTGTACTCGGAGCTTTTTAAATTTCTATTTAAACAAGTTAATACTTGCATGGAGAAAGTAATATTAAAAGTTATTGTAAGAGCGTTGTTCTCGGCTTTCAGAGCTTTTTAAATTTCTCGACAAGGAAGCTAGGCAGTATCTTTATGAAAAAAAAAGTAATGTTAAAAATTACTGCACGTGACGTTCGTTTTAGTATACTTTATACAGCAGGTCTCTTTTAAGAGGCGTAATATTACATCGTGGTACGTCCAACACAATTAGAACTAACGGCATGTAATTTCTAAGGTGGATCGTACGAGGATGCACTTTAAGTAATTGGGACAGAACTGTTTACATCGAAACTATCGAAGGAGAGAATCCGATGCGTTATGTTCTCAATTACTCAATGCGCTCAAGGAGAAACCAGCGGCTGCAATTCTATCGCGCCGAAATTAATTTGCGGCGGTGCTGTTTCTTCGTTCCATATCTGCGCGTTCGCGAAATGATGAAATGTGCAGTTTAGAACATCAACGTGCGCCAGTAAGATAGTCACGCGTAAACGCGATACGAAACATATTAATGTGTTTTGGCTATTGAATGCAAAGTGCATTCTGAATAGAAATCGATTCAAAGACGTCAATATATTGGTGGTTTCGACTTGGGGTCGCATTTGTCAAAGTAAAAATGGCAAAAGGATGGCTCACGCTCTTTATTGCCCTCGCGAAACGACTTTTCTTTTGCTGTTTGCGAATTCATAGAACAGAAAAAGATTTACGCGTGATAAGAATGTTTTATATTTTACGGTATTTTCTCGTTCCTTGATGTTCGATTGGAAAATATGGAAAAAGCCGGATTTTACATCGTGCTTTGTTTCTATTATTTTTCTTCCCTATATTTTCATTATATTATTTTTCTCTCTCTTTCGTTTCCTTCTATTTTTTTGTCACAGAAATAGAAACGTAAGCAAAAGAATGTCATTTGATGTATTCTAATGTTTTTTATTTCAATATCGGGACATATTTTTATGAGTTCTCTATAGGTGAAAAGAATTAATAATAGTAAAAAGTAAAAATAAACTACAGAATTTAAGTTTGTAACTTAATTCTTCTTATGGAAAATTTTGATAGTAATTTGATATTTTGATATTAATGAAAGTTGAGTCTTCGAGTATCTCTAGCATTTTCTTCGCCGGTCAAGTTTGATTAATTTTTCTTGGCTTACACGTTGAATTAATTTTTAATTATCCATTATCTGCCATGATTTGATTACGTCCTTTCATCAATTTAAATTTACTATAATAAAATATGCTTGATGATTGTTCCATAACGACTCGGAGCGCTCTCATAAACTACAATTACGGAATCGATTAATAATTTTGTCTGGGTGTAAAATTGTTTGAACAAGGCGCCTTGCCTTGAGGAATATTTCTGATAAATGAGACTATGGGAAGTCAAATATGCGCTCGATTAAATATCCATATGTCAACAGGACGAGATCAGCGTGTTGAACTAATGAAATTGATAATGGAAGAATTAAGCAAACTCTTAAGAGATACCTATTATTTCAATTATTTGCGAATATACGTATATATCTGTTAAATATGAGTATATACGTGTTAAACATGACCAAACGTATATTAAATATTGGCAAAAGAGAGTTAAAATTTAATTTAACATAAGTCAGTAATAAACGATTCGGGAAACGTGCATAACAGATTAAACGGCGAAATCTTGCATTCTCGACCAAAATCATCGCCGGGGACTGTCGAGTGAAAAACTCACGTTATTATTTTCGCAGGTCCTGCCATGTTATTCAAGAAGCTCCAACTGTAACACTCCGAGGACCAGGGAGAGCAAGGGCGACAAGATATGTAACGGTAATAATACCATGCAAGAGACCCTGCTGCCCAGTAACACGAAAGCGCAGAATCCCGAGGGATGCGAGATGATCATTCTGGAGCAGACGACGAACATCTCGAAGGAGCTGGATCAGCCCTCGAGCTCCTCGAAGGATTTCAACGACGCGGCTCTGTGAGGGAAAGCTCGAAAGGTACGCAAATACATTTCGTTACGTAAAGCTGTTAGACACGTTAGACGAAGTAAACATCAATTACCACAATGGAGATGCCGCGGCACAGGAGGGCAATTCGATCATTCACTGTCAGGCCGGTGACAGTGTATTTCAGCGATTCGGATACCGGCCAACTTTGTCCCTCGCCAAATTCGGCTCCATTCTCTCTAAACGACCGCGTTATACGGCGATCAGATTAAAAATCACTTTTTTGTCTCGCACAGCGATAATAAAAGTTCACCTTCTTATAAGCTGTCTACCTTTTCGCGTTCAGTGTATCGGAAGGTATATATAAATAAATATTTGAAAGAGTGCAGATATTAAACATATTTCTTGTGTTTGTCGCCAGATATATTCTTTTTATATTTTTGCTTACCAGCTTTTCGTCGCTGCTTTTTCGAATATAATATTCGCTCTAATCCCGTTCGCCGTCGAAGAAATAAAAATATTTCTTCACGCCGTGTCTTCATATACGTCGCGGGGACTTTCGCCCTTTGAGACCCGGGACGTCCTCGCTCGTCCTTAAGAAACTCAATATTTCTATATCTTTCGGCGGAGACGCTTTGATTTCGCAAGAACGTTCATCTCCGACGCTTTTTCCATTTCCCTCGTACGTGTACTTTATGGGATTCTGTGGGCGGAACGACAAATGCCAACTGGCTAACATAGTGCACACATATATATCGCGGACATACTGAAGAAAGGAATCCTCGAGCTCTACGAGATCCACGAGAGTGAGGAGAGCCGTTCGAATGTCCGTGCGCGATTTCCATCTCCGGTCGAGAAAGCAGAGCGAAACACCAGAGATTCTCGCGGAATGCCGGGTGCTTCCTCACGGCGGAGAGAAATTTTTTGGTAGTTGACATACCGCAATTTGTTGAGAATTCCGCCGGCCACATTTAGCCGTCGCGGCCGCGCAGACTTCGGACTTTCGCGCATTTTCCGCGTGATGCGGCGGTAAAGCGAGCTTGGCCCCAAACGGATAGATTGTACTTACGTAACGAACGACTGCACGTAAGAGTTACCGTTTCATTCTCCGCCTCGGCGCAGCGCGCGAATTGAAACGAAATAGGTGATGCGGGTCGAGGGAAAATTGCTATAGATATCCCCCGTCTGTTTATACGAGAGTCTGGTTATACTGATTGTGTAAGTAGGAAACTTCGATTGGAACAAGATCGATTGATTACCCCTGTGAGTAAATATTCCGCGCTTGTGTAAAGCCCACTTTAGACGATTTGTAAATCGTCCTGACAGAATTCTATTTATAATTTAATGTGCGGCTACAATATGAGGAACGTCGCAGGGGAATCGAAGTGCGCATGCATACGCATCCGATCGAAATACGTGTACAAACACGGCATACGTGAAATTATGGATAAAACTTTATCCTGAATTCAGACGCGAATAGTAGAACTTCAATACTCCTCAAAATTACGATAGAAAATTTTACAATTAGTTATTCTCTTTCGACAAAATTCTTACATTTTGTCTGAAAGTAAAAGAAAGAGAATAACTAATGAAAGAGAATAACTAATTGTAAGAACCATTAAAATTTGATCATTAATTATTGTTGACGTTAATATATGTTCAAGCGTTTTTTTTTTCGAGTATATTTTACAAAAAAATGAATTAACTTTCATACATGTAAAAGCAGTGTTTCTCTTCTTTGTTTTAGATACTTCAAATAAATAAAGTAATGCGCGCGCTATCACAAAACGCTTTCTTTCCTGACAAGACATTTCAAAAAAGTGAAATTCTGAGATTCTTATTTTTAGCGCTCAGTCTCTGTTATATCAAACCCTTGATTGCAATATATAAACATCCTTGCCCCTTATATCTCCTCGTCGATCGCCGGTCTGCCGCTAGGGAAATACAACGGGGTGGTAGAAGAGAATAAAAAGTTCCACAGAGTGTCTCGCACCGCGAGATATTTTAGCATCAGCGCAACAATTTATATGGCATGATCCGAGCCGGGAGTGATTCTCCGACCGTGAAAGACGAGAGAACGGGTGAAAGTTCGGTAACTTCAACGCAAAACGGCCTCCACAAAATCCTCCACGGAAATAGCGCGCCACGAGTCGAAAATTCCACGGGGGCGAAGGTGGCATTGAATCTTGTCGAGAGACTTCCATATATTAAATCTCGAAGCACTTCCGATAGTAACCCACGCACGGCTGTGCTCGTTCCTGTTTAAAAGCCGAGTGCAAGTTAAACTTCGAGCGGGTAAAGCACCGAACAGCGATATTGAATCGTCCTTTTATAGCACACGACGTGACGCGAAATGGCTTACGTAATATTTCATCATATGATGCCGCCCTTCGATAGCTTGTTCTGTGGATATATTGAGCCATGCTCGATTTTGGTTGTACCTTGTAAATATCATAGGTGGAATAAAAAATACGCGAGATAACGTCCATCTGCGAGAATTGACATTTATCGGGAAAAATGAATCAGTCGGACAGATAATAATAAATACTCAAGAAGACACATGATGGACGATATAATTTAGCAGTCTAATTAACGGAGTCAAAATATACGTAATCTAACAGATTTTATTTTGACTTGAGTTATTAGAAATTTATGTAAACTTCGAAATTGCGAATTAAATTTCTGCTAACTTAGAATAGCATTTACATTTTAAGAAATGTGAATTAAAATTTATTCATTTTTAAATCTTTATATATAGATTTGTCTCCTTTAAATCATACAATTTCATGTTAATAATTATATCAATAGATATCAAAGAAATAGAATTTAATCGCAGAATATTTTTAAAAATATTTTAATCATGTAATACTTTTTTCTAATTAAAAAATTAAAATTTTCTCATTATAGAGAAGTTAAGAATTTTCATCGTTATCTCACGATACCAATAATGTTAATCTTTTACAAGGAAACATTATATTGCAATAATTATAAATCTGTAGATATATTGATGTTAAAACAGGATCAATAGTAAAATAATGATAAATGTAATTTTACGAGTCGATTTATAAAGATAATATAGCATTCTGTAATTTTTCTCTAGAGATGTGACGATCTAAATTTAGCACACAGTGTAATGTAGAGAAATTGTATAACAATATAACGATAACCGCGTAAACATGAATATTGTAAGATCTAGACATGAATATTGTAAGACCAGAGATAATGTCAATTAGAATACAGCTACAATCGTTGGTTATCCTCTTGAATATTAAACAGATCGATCGATCGCTATACATGAACATATCTCAACGATCAAGCAGCTTTCAGACTGATTAGACACTGTCTAAGGTAATTATATAGCGTGTCCTGTCATACAGCGAATACGAGGGTAGGATATGTATTAAAAGCCGTAATTACACGACTTCAAGATTAGGCGTATTCATATGATACCCCGATACTTTATTCGCAATATCCGAATCAAAAGAAAGTATACATATATGGAAAGCATATACGGGGGGGGGGAGGGGATCAGTAATTCAGCCGAAAGAATATATTTGCCCTCTACAGCCTTTGACCAATTTTGATTAATTAGCTCCTGTTTCAAATTCGAGGAGAGGGAAAGGGGACTATCACTTTTCTTGTCAATCTGCTGTCTTGGGGTATTATTCTGACGACTAAACTTTAAATGAAAAGTCTTATAAAATAATTTTATGTTAAATGTTCTCCGATATGCTATGCATAAAGCCAACGTTCTGTTTAAGAAAGACAATGAAATTGTCATGTCAGATGACAATCGATTACTGTTGAACCTAGATGGTTGAAACGCGTATAAAGAATGTAGGTTTCATGAGACGTATCATTTTCCTGTCGATTCACGTCGACGCTGCAACTCGAGCCGTTCGATCTGTCCCGACAAATTCCCATTATCGAATGGGACAGCAAAGTCGAAGGAGACTCGGCTCAAAGCTGCGTAATGAAGTTTGTCTGAGTATTATTGAAGTTTTTGTTAAAGGGATTCACCGATGTCTCTTAAATACAAGGCGATTACGAAAGAATAATGAACTTTTTATTGGCAGAATTGCATTAGACAATAATTGTCCGAGCGCCATTTTTAATACAAAAATAATGAGACTGGCAATAAATGTCTGCAAAGTGAAACTCTACTCTTATTGAATTCGACAGATTTGCGAAATGTTAATGAGCTCTTCCGTACTAAAAAGCCGAACCAGATTGTCTTTAAATGATAAAGCTGTTTAGAGGAAAGCGTTTTACTCTTCGATGGAAAATGACGTTATAAGTAGAGATTCTCGATCGTCTTCGAATCGGAATAACAAACTTTGTTTTTTACTCTGTAATGCTTTAAAAGTAAAAATTTATTAAAATATAGATTTTAAAAATCCTTCTTTCTCTCTCTAATTTCAATATTTAATTAAAATTTAATATCTCCAAATAATACATATTCCTTTTACCTTAAAAATCTATTCGTATGTAATAAACTTTTCTTCTTTTTACACGAATATGTATTAAATTTCATTTCACAAATGTCATGTGAATATCATGTTACGTTTTGCAAATCGGTCGATGAAAATTGCGTTATTACGTTAACGAACTAACGATTTCTCCCTCCCAGAAGCTTGGCTTCCACGTGCAATTGTGGGTGCGAGTTTAATTATCAGCGAAAAAAAGAAAGCTTTAACAATACGTATTCGCCAAAACTCGGTTTTGCTCCTGCTAAAAAGAGCCGGTAATGAAACCAATTTCCTGAAACGCATCGAACGGATGAAACGTGTGAATTGCGCGACCGATCCGTTTCTCCACGTTAAAATACAGCTCGTTCGAGCTGTCAACGTCGATCAATTGCCAAATCAATGTAACAACAAATGTTGCATCGACGCGGTTTCGCCCACGGTGGAAATCATCATAATCTCACTAATTAGAACGCTTGACCAAAATCGCTGATTACGTGGGCGTAAACGCGCTACTTGCGGATTACATCGCATAATAGGGTGAATCGAAGCACTCTTGTCTATAATTTAACATTCACGGCCTACGGTTGGAAATCACAGGTTTTTACAGTGATAATAACAGAATCCGCTATAGTTTAATTGAAGGAATTATAATTAACTGAACTACAGAAATCACGGATTAATTAATGCTGATGTCAATTTTAAAAACCTATTACGTACAATACAGCTTAAAGATGATTTGCGATATGTGTAAATAATTAATATATCAAGTATCGATGTATAATAAAAATAGAATAAAATAAACACAGTCGTAGCGAATTTAATAAGATTATTAAATGTTAATTAAGAAAACGATGTAACAGATCTTGTTACATTATTTATCTGCTCGTATTCTCAAAAGTTAGAAGAGTTAGACGCTTATTTTGAAATGCTCGTAAGGCATTTCCATATTAATGTTTTAGAGGATATTTACTGCATTATTGGATAATTAATGAATTAATACATTACGTCAATTCAGCGTTAATTTTAATATAAATTTTATCAACGATTATCTTCCGATTTACCGGCCTAAGTTTATTGCATTTTAACAATAATCGCGCGCTCGTTAGCCGATTGAACTCTTACTGTGCTACACATCATTATGCAAACGCAAACCGGGGATATATGCTGTTACCGCGATAATGCTTCTGTATTAGTCATTCCCGCAACGTTATTATGCCGAACGCGTCAATCCGAATTAAAATCAACCATTTACTCTATCTGGGAAAGGGCGCAGCATCCGCCGATGCGTTCGCTTAATTTTTATCCCGTAATCGGATTGGAGCATCAAAATTGTCCACCCAATGCGACTGCTAAATTCAGCGCGAATAGTCACTGACATTTTCGTTAACACGAGCAAACATTTCATTTGCGATATTTGCAAATGTTTTGCAGTAACGTTTTGCAAACGTTTCGTATTCCGCCGGCGGAAAATAGTATTCATTTGACATTTAATTCTAAACAGGATAAAATATATTTGATTTCTGATATCAAATAATAGTATAAAATAATCAATTTCTATAATTAATAATTTTATATATGCTGCGTAAATAGTAACTCGAATAACAAAACAACGCGCAGTGTCGCGCGTAGGACTTGACTTTTAATTATTTGATTCCATAAACATAAATATAAGTTTTCTATACGTTTATGTAAAAATATTGCAAATATATTGTGTAAACAGAATGTACATATTTAAATTGTAGTTTAATATTCTTTTCTCAGAATTAAGAATCTCGGCTTATTTTCGTAAAAAAAAGTCAAACGACAATTGTTTCAGAATTTCTGTACTTTTGTTCTTTATGAATAACGATTCTTTCAATTCATCCAGCGTTGATTTTGCACTTTCAATTCCGCTCAGCTATTCGTAAAAAGACGAATGTAGAGACAATCAAGTAGTCGGGTTTCGCGAAAAGCAGACGTGATTGATCGGTCGGTGATTTTTAAAAGCGACGTTCCATTCGTCAGTGGAACAAGCCCTACAAAAAAAACTGTTCCGACAAATTTTAAATCAACGCCATGTTCTGCATGTTCCCCGCTCTTTCTATCTTTCTATCGATCATTCGTATCCATTGCAAACGAATCAAAATGTAGTTAACAAATTAATTTGACAAATACAACGCGGTCAAATGGACCCGAACAGAGCTAAAAATAACAATGAAACGAAAAAATTTCTGGCCTCATAGGCAAGAACAATAGAGAATATCTAAAAAGAGACGGGGAGAAAAACCGCAATTACATTAGGTAATTGATTATAAAAATTGAGTGAATGTGGTCCATCTCTTATTCTCAGAATCGTTGAATTGTAACATTGTAAATTGATCTAAATTTTTTTAACTTATTGAAACGTGGCATATTTTATATGTATCTCATGTCAACCCATCTCAAGATGAGAGAGATATACTTCGCAAATGCTGTCGGCATTAAGGAAATTGTGAGCGATAAATAGATAAATTGTGCTTATATAGGATGATGCCAAGTTTACGCCTGTTGTTCCGCATATGCGATCGTCTGGCATTTCGGAGAAAAATATGCCAGAGAATAAGGGGATAACTCTTCTCCCTAATTCATTTCTATTACTCGGGCATGTACGTGTGCGCGTGTGTGTGTATGTGTGTGTATTTTCGTCTGTCATGTATCCTGCACAAGAGAATAGTAAAAGCTTTTCCGGTATGTGGAGGATGACTGCTGGTTTATTTTGCTTCTCGCTACTTTCCTAGCCGTCCTTTCTCTTATAGGCACATTTCCGCTGTCTTATTGACTCCTCGCTTCATCATAAAGTAGTATTTTCTTCACGTTTATCTCCTTTTTATGGTCTCTCACGAATATATATCAATTAAGAAGTAGCGAATCATCGTGTAGCTAGAATTTAATTTTTGAATTTATTTTCTTTATTTATTAGTTTCATTTGTTAATTTTGCATGCAACGCACCCAAAGAATTAATTTTTATACTTCAGTAAAGTGATATAAATGTATATTTACAATATGCAAATGTATATTTACAATATACATTTATTCTAAAGATACAGCTGCACACAAAGTTCATGAAAAATGTTCTAAAATTCTCATGAAACTGTTTTATACTATAAGGCAGAAAAGAGAAAGTTAATGTAAACAAGAAATTTTACATTTATATTATCAAAAAAGGATGTTAAATATTTTTTTATATAGATGTATTTCTAAATAATTTCTGGATATTTTTGAATCAATTTTGTGACTCGTTGATCACTCAATTACACCTTCAAATTTGCTAATTTAATAATTACTGCGGAATTGTTGCATGTTTCTTGATTAAAATTTGACGAATATTTAAAATATCATTCACAATATTTTTCCATATCAATCACTATTTTATATTATATAACATATAGTGTGTTTTATTATTTTATTTATCATGTGCACATATATGTGATGTATATTATGTACTTGTATAATTATTTCTCGCTTTATATCCATATGTACTTTACATACATGTACTAGCAATAGAGTATAAAATTACAGTTGAATGTAAAATTACTTATACTGCAAACGCTCCGTAACGTTTGCTTCATGCACAAGAGTTTAATATATTCATTCTCTCTCTTTCTCTCAACTATTTCGAGCACGTGTTTTTCGCGCTTGAAAACCGGCAGACGAAATTCGAGCGTCATTACACCAACTGTAATTTCACTTTAACTGGCGCGTTGCGCCGGAAAGGAAAATTCATGCTTTTCTTTTTACGCGTAACGATATGCCGCGATTTAGCGAACGAAGAAACGTATAGCTTGCTAAAATGAGTCTCGTATAAAAAACACGATGAAAAACGTTACAAGTAATTCTAAAATTCTAAATTTATTCTGAAATTATTATTTATGCAATTATAGTGAACTTTCTCGTATCTGTGAGATCTCTTATCGCCTCAATCCTTAGTAAAATATGCTTAAAACTTTACTCGATATTGATTTTAGCAAATTCGTTATGAGAATTTTTGCACTTTGCTTATCTCTAGAGGAAGTTTAATTCATCGAATTACGGATTTAACGCGGCTTATTCGTATTTCAGAAGGCTTTGATTCTAACATGTAAATTACATTTTCGGAACCACTGGAAATGATGGATTGCAGTTCCTTAAATTTTAGTAATTGATGTTTTTTAATTATACTATTTTCCATTAGTATTATATTTGCAAGAGATAATATCGTTGTCTCTCATCGTTGAAAAAAAGATATTACAAACCAAACACAATTTTGCACCAAATAATATTTTCATTACTTGATTTTGTGCTTTGTACTCGATGATTACAATTTTATTATGCTCGTTAAAATGAAAATAATTTCTTAGTTGCGAAAAATAAAATTTTCCTAATGAAATAAGATTCTTCCTGCTTTACATTCCTTATTACATTTGCTTCTTTATTAATTGCAACTCTTTCTCTCTCTAACGCAAAATAACTCCTAACGCACTCGTGCGCTAAAAAATTTACAGGAAGAAATAATTAAGTTTACTACTGAAAATTAATTCTAACTATTTGTTGTTGCTTTTTATTTTACTAAATCTCTCTACTTTTCTCTACACTGAATATAAAACGTGCCGTAAGTACGTCACGTTGCTGTGCAATATTTCGCAGATGCTATTTGCTACGGAAGTTAATAGACTCGGTCGAGAATACAGTAAAGTTACATTATATCACGTCTATTCTGTAACATTGGAATTAACGGTCTCAAGTAGCGAGTAGCACCGTATCGTGTCCCTCATCGTTTTTTACGGATTAAAAGCCATCAGGCGCAAATGTAACTGGCCGCTTTAATCTAGTGTAACAAAAATGTGATGACTTCACCGCGTTTTACAACGACGCTGCAACGACGTGAGCCATAAACGCCTCGTGAGACACAAGAGGCAGCTGCGGCACAAGAATTAATACCCTTCTCGACGCAGTTTCCCAGCGAAACATTGTGACCCAGTTTTCACACCGTGGTACAAAAGTCAATATGCTAAATTTGATAAAAAATGGCGTGGTAAAATCCTTTTATATTATACGGAATTTTTATATTATATGCAAGACATTCCAGATTTCGCGTGATTTTTCTCGAATGAAAAAAGTTTATATTCCTATACATATATATATATAAAAGAATACATTTTCGCCTCTTACGCCTCGTAACTGACACTAAGATGAATTTATCCTGCATCAGGAAAAATTCTTTCCTCAACGGTTTTTTTTAATAACATCTCCAGAAGAATTATTCGCAAGAATTACTCGCCGTCCTTGCTGGACCACCCTATTATACGGCGAACAAAGTCAGCCTCGTACAAGTCATATTTTAGCCGCGTAAAATTTATC
Organism: Tetramorium simillimum; assembly: GCA_011636635.1. Taxonomy (NCBI): domain Eukaryota; kingdom Metazoa; phylum Arthropoda; class Insecta; order Hymenoptera; family Formicidae; genus Tetramorium; species Tetramorium simillimum. The sequence goes on along the minus strand of VBVQ01000851.1, from coordinate 30,069 downwards.
ACTGTCTCAACACATCACACTCTATGGGTGTACCGCCCTATCGACACGGTATTCGCCGGCAGAAAATGCTCCTCGTTCCACGTGTCACTGTGCGGAATTGTGGCATTATGTCGGTACGCGTGGCAACTTTACGTAAACTATTCCCCCGCGAGGAGTACCGCCGCGTACTTGCCTCTTGACTCACGCTGTTTCGCTGGAAGTACGTGGGCGAGGCCACGGCAGATTACTTCCGGGTAATTTTACGCGCTGCAGCGAAATCACTTCCGTAATCGCTCGCGTCGAATTCTCAGATCACATTAATTTCCCATTCTCCGCGGAAGGAGAGAATCTCCCGCTGATTTGTACTAGTCAGAAGTGCTGCGTAATACGTCGGGTTTATCGGCAAAAACGGTAATTGCGGAAAACGTGTGCATATTCGCTGGTTATAAGGTCAACAGCACTTGGCGATGGAGAGCCCATTTAATTCTCGTAATGCGAAAACCGTGCTTACGGAAATTCATCACCTTCGCATATCGCTCGATAAATTATCTCATTATTATAGTACAGTTCTAATTATCTCATTATGAATAGTACAGTTCGAGAATCGAGATAATCAAGAAATGTTGAATATTTATAAACGAGCGTGTATTTCACTACGATGAAGGTTCTTTAATAATTTTAAAAAAACATTTAAGAGAATTTTGCGATTTTTAAACAAATATGTAATACAAATATATATAACAAATATATAATACAAAAATAATATTTGCGACAGGAGAATTGCAATTTTCTCCTTTGTACTTTTCCGGTTTGTAGAAGCAGCGGATAAACCTCTTCAAACGAAAAGAAAATAATTCAAAAAGATCCCTTTTCCGGATTGCCCTCATCAACACCGCCCTCATCACTTTGACGGGAACATCGGCACGTGTTTGAGTTAAGAATTAATCTTACGCACGTGTGACGCATTCTCGGACAATGACCCGGCCTTGAATCGCATCTACGTGTCCGGACGCGCGAAGTAGTTCGAGTCAGCCGTTAGACATACCACTTCTCTCGCAAGGGTCGGAGTTTCGAAAGCTAATTCTCACTGCATCGCTTTCCAGGAGTGTCGCTATTAATTTCCTTGCGAGGCAGCAGTAAGTCGTGAAAATGAAAAAGCCTTTCCGCCTGGCCGGATATTTTTTTTTAGCGACGAAATTAGGTCAACTTCCAAGAGGGAAAGCCACTTCGGACCGAAGGCTTTGTCAACCTTTAAGTTGAATCGAATTCCACGAGAGTTTCATGGCCGACCGTGCCGACTGGCTGATCGAACCCCTCGAGGAAAACTTCTCTAAGGACAAAACCTTCTTCAGAATAGAATAAAATAAAGAGCTGGCTACGATATCTGATTCCTCTCTGGTTCTGATTCTTCTACAATTCACTTGAGACGGTATCGGATTATATCAACTGTATTACTACTAAATGCAAGATAATACTGAATACGAAAAAAGAATTGATTATCCGAAAAATTATTATTAGAATAATTGTTTATCGGTACGTTCCTTTAGTCTCTTCTTTCTATTTTACAAGTTAATTAACACTTAATTTATAATACTTTTAGATTTTACATTTATGCAATAAAATTCGAGAACTGCAGCGTACAAATTTGTAGAGCGATATTTAAATATTCATGTATTTTACATATTTAACTTTAATTACTCAGTTTAATTAAATTAGTTACATAGAAAGTTATGTTAGAATTCAAAAAATTAGAATTTTTGTACATTTCCGTTTATGAAAAAAGTTATATATAAAGTCAATGTAAAGCCAAAATAAAGAAAATTTCTTTAATTGCTTAATAATTTTCATTTCTTGAGAAAAATTTTCATGTGATATAATATGTTCTTTTCATTATTAATGGAAGTTATTATTACATGTATCAACTCTTCGCGCACGGACAATTTGCCTTTTCGTAATGAGTTTCATTTTCGTATCTCGATAATGTTATTATATCATTATCTAAATTCCTGTCGCGATATGTTAAGTGCTGTAATAATAGATGTGTTATATCTGCGTTGTAAAAGATTCCATTAATCTGAAACTTGAAATCTTCACAAGCAGTAATGATATCTATATCGGTAATAATTCATCGCGGGAGATTAAATGGAAAGACGTTATATATATATAAGACCGAATGTTCGTTGCAGCTGTCTACCTCTCGTGGAACGAAATTACGGCACGTACAATCCCAGCGTTTGCGCCGTATCGTGCGAACACTGTCATCTATACGCCAATCCTTCGCAAAGGATTAATGACGCTCACAGTTCGAACACTCTCAAGTTAAAGTACGTGAGCAGTGTTGAAATCGCAAGGGCTGCGTTTGCTGCGGATACTGATCGATCTCATATCTCGGCTAAGGCCAGTCTCGCTATTACTTAAGAGTAACATATGCACGGGCGATAATGTTAACGAGGTCGTGTGACAAGTTACAATTAGCTATCATAATATAAAATATAACGGAAAAAAGAGGAGAATATAGAATCTCTGGATATGATAACTTAAATCGTTTCGATGATTGAAATTACTCGAATTACTCTAACGCGAGAAATCGCTTCCATATTTAATTCGTATATAGAAGCAGAATGATGTCTACAATTTTTAAAAGTATCAAATAGCATCCTTTTCTCTAATGTCGTCGCACATTCCTACGGAACGGTAGACTGAGATTCGCAAACAAGTAACGACGTCAGGAATCTTTAGCTATCGGTAAAGTGGTGTCGGATCACTGACATCGTACACGATTTTACGGACAAAATGTCAGAGGGCGGATTATGGCGTGATACGGATCCTCTTTCAATTAGAGACGACGATATCAACTCTCGTCATCACTCGCCAACGTGTCCGATACTTGATTTTATAATACTCGATATTTTGCACGTAACGCAATTTATTTTACTAGCCACATTAAAGATATGTGAAATCATATTTCTTGCCATTAAAATTCCATTTTTTGTGATTTTTTTACTGTTATTTCAGAGATTTCAACAATTTATGAATGTCCTACTTTGCTAAAATGTTTTATATATCTTTGCATATATTTAACTTGGGGTTTTCAAAGTTTAAGATCTCCGAACTATTTAAACTCGCTTAAATTACTTGGGCAATCTATAATTTGCGTCAGATTTCAGAGATAAAATCCCACTTGTAATTTTATATATCGTGTATTTTGTTATATACATTTTATACATATATTTTTCTTAAAGTGTTTTTGATATTATGTAACATTATAAATAGAATTCTGTCCTAAATACTGACATAAATTAATTTGTTATCTAAAGAAGGCTCTTGCTACTATAATTATACAAAGATCGAGCTTGTTAGAATCACATTAGAACTACTATTCCACGTGCAAATACTTGATTCAATTTTGCGTTTCGAAAGATAACCAGCAACTACATATTCCTTGGAGAATTAACAAGCTGCTATAACTGTGTAATTATTTAAAACGACAGTGCTACATGGATCGTTGCAGTTGATAACGGAAATAATGTGCATGCAATTTTCATGTAAAATAAAAATTGCATGAACCATATTAAAGAGAAAATATAATAATATCGTAAAATGCTGAAAAATGGATTCGTATCTATATATAATTATATTATCTTTGTAATAAAATCATAAATCGCGATATGCAATATTTTCGGTTTTTCGGAGATTTGAATTTGTTTTATAAAAATTATGTTGCAAATTGCGGAAATCGGAGGAATTTGAATCACATATCGAGGTATCGTGTAAAGAAAAACCAGCGGCTTAAAGCAACTAAGCGCCTTTTTTGGTGTTTGCTGTGAAATAATTTTAAATATTCTTTTATATTTATACGTAGATTTATATTTTTCTCGCATAAATGTTTATATATATTTATATACATGGTTACATTTATTATGTTCCAAATACATATGTATGTGGTTATAAGAAGATTAATTATCTGAAGTTTTAGTATCTTGCATGTATCAAAGTTTCAAAATTACAAGTTATTAGCAAGTTTCAAAATGAAATTATATATAGATATTATACATACAAAATTCTTCTAGTTTAGTTCAAAATTTGAAAAATAAAAAATATCATTTTATTATTTCTTTTCCTCTGAAGTATTTCTTTTAGTTGCTTACAATATCGGAAGCTATTGGCGTTTCAACTTTTTCTATTAAAAAATCGATTCCAAATCTGTAATAGAATTTATTGAAATCGAAGTGACAAGTTATAGAGTATTCTTTATAGTAATTTTTACGTCACGTCTGTCTGCTACCAGTGAGGGTTTAGTGACACTCTGTCGTCGCCGTCCACCTTCATCTATGAGAAATATTCGTTGCCGAATAAAGTCGCGAGTAACGCTCATCTCACGGATCAACATTCGATCCCGACCGACCCCTCATGAGATCCCACGATGTGTATACGATTCCTATAGGAATATCTCTAACATCTTGTCATGCATTCCCTCGGGTCAGGTAACTCTTGTCAACACATTTGCCGTCGTTGCGAATTTAGTGAAAATTTGAAACTCATTCGTGCGAGAATCTAACTTGTCACGAGCCGACCTGACTTTTCCATTACGATCGATGGGCGATGCAATTGGTTTTGCCAAATCTTTCAATCACCCTGCAGCGTAACTGGGATTTGTGGATTTTTATATACTTATACATAGTACACTTTATACAAGTATTATTTATATAGATTGTATATCCTTTGTTATACAATATTTAAATTGATTCACTCAAAAAGATAAAGGTGCTTTGGAAACGAAATTTAACAATAGATGAAGACTTTATTTTCTCATTTATTTATTTACTTATTTTCCCACAGGAATATAAAACATTAGTTCTCCTTTTTTCCACATGTGAGAATTATTTTATATTATTTTAAAATTTATGATATAATTATATGAAGTGTTTAGAGTAACATATGTTTAGAGTATAATTAGAAAGTTGTACTTTTTTAAATCTTTAAAAAAATATTAATATTTAAAAGCTCTTATCTCGCTAACATTATTATTATTTCTGATAGATATATGGATTTTCCCGGAAAAAAGAATATTTTTATTCCAATATACTTAAGGAATATTTAAAATAAATTTATTATTATTTATTTTAACCACTAGTTGCGCTTTTGCAACTGTTATCAAGTATTGCCTCCAGAATCCCTCCACCCACTAGAATCTTCAAGGAAGCACTGACAATCTCAAGATTCTGTGGGTTTCGAGTAAACTAAGTTGTTAACTAGTTCCCACGTACTTTCGTAATAACGTGGTCAAGATAGTTATGTAACATAAAACATTAATGGAAATCGGCCAATTATGTTGTTCCTTAGTTAATTAATTAATAGTTTTTTATCTGACTGATTAATCACTTACAGATACATTATGTTTTATATTTACAGTTAATCAACAAAATCCTGGATTATTTGTACACGTAATAAAGATACGGTTCAGTGAATATATCTACCTGATTATGTTTTTATATTTATCGCGATTCAATTAAAATGTATCTTTTATCGTTTTTAAGTTCATAACGCAGTTTACACGCAGTTGAAATAAATCCTTTCAATCCAATTTATTTAATTCAACCTTTATCGGATGCATGAAAAGAGACTATTATATTTCAATCTCTCGAAGCTGTAAAATGATGATAAAATAATAAAATTTGTGCGCGATAAATCATTTATCGCATTATTTATCATGCATACACTTTAACCACGCGATGCTAAAATCGTAATAATTTAATTTTGAATGCTATCCGCTTTGAAACGGCAAAGAAATCGTATTAGAATTTTGCTTAACAACATTTCTCATGGTTTATTTGCGCGTTTTGTTTACGCGGCAAAATATTATTGGGGTTTTTAATGCAATGTTCGATGTTTATAAAGAGAATTAAAATTTTTCTCGTAAGCTACCGCGTTCAATTTCAAAATTTCGAACAATAAGCACGTTCTCGCCAATATTATCACTATCAAAAAATACATAACATACATAACACGCGCGCGTAGTAATAATTCGCTCGAATGGTTAGGTAATTCGATAATCTTAGAGTAATTGTATACGGGAATAACAGTATTAACCTCGCGCGTTCTCGCAATTAGACTGGCAGCGTAAACATTTTGCAGGCGAACGAGATTTTTGCACGAGAAAGCGGCGAATCGATGCCGTGACATAGACGTAATATAAATGGCGTTACACGTACACTCGGAATTTCTGTTTGTTTATTTGTTTGCAGGATGGCAAATACGCGAGACTAGCTGCACCATTTGTCGTGTATCGCCGCGTGGACCGAGCGATACATAGCGCAAAGTAAAACAGAATAGTGTGTCCTTTTGGAAATACTTTCTTTCCGCTGTTTATCTATCGCGCATTCGTGCAATATAACATGCGTCAGCGAACGTGCGATCAAGTACATTTCGAAACTTTCATATGCAGAGTATCTCATGCTTTCATGTAAGGAAACCATTTATATTGCTGCATTTTATATCGCTACGCAATCAATTTCCGAGAGATATTATATTTTTCTATGATCGGAATACCAAATATTCAACATTCTTTTTTCAAATATACTGTCAAAAATATAACTGTTTTTGCATATTGAATTTTAAATATATATATATATATATATATATATATGTGTGTGTGTGTGTATAAATAAATAAATTAATAGAAATAATCTATCTCATATTCGATTTTTTAAGACTGCTTTAAAATTTTAATCGAATTTTAACTAATTGTCACTTAATTTCGATGTATGATTTAAATATTTTTCTAGCGACACAAGACACATAATACGATGAATTGTAACTTCCCTTTGCCTCGTTGCAAATAATTTTTTCCCGTAACTGTTCCTTATGTCATTGTGCATCGAAATTTCCGATAATTCGTTTTGCAGCGAGACAACTCTTGTGCGATCAAACTCGGAAATAGCTGCAATTCTTCAAAGAAAATGAACATGAGACTTCAATTTGCTGTAATTGGCAAAACTATCTCGCGAGATCATCTGCTGTTACCTTATTACGGGTGTATCAAGCGTTCTTTCGAGAATCACAAGTAATTTATCAACGTGGCGTAAAATAACTTAACAATTTCACAAAAGGCATTGACTTTTCTTCTTAGTTATCTCCGATAAGATACTATCATATAAAGATAAAGATAGAATTAATGTGTTCTAACGATGAAATACGCATATTATAGTTAGATACATGTGTCTCATACCAAATTAAAAAATAAGAATTATTTACCACCCTAAAATATTGTATAATTTAAACACATTTGGTTATTATAATTCTGTATATTAAAAATAATCTTTTGTCTTATCTCTTAGAATAATTGTGAGATCGATGTTAAACTGCAATTTATCCTGGTTTTCAAATTGAATTTTTTAATATAATTTTGCAATAATTGTGAAATGGATGTTATTCTTGTAACGATTAAAAATCTCAAAGATATCGTGAAGTCGCATTTAATTTCCTACCACAATTATCCTGATTGGCATTATTAGTTGATAATGAAATACTCCATAAAACTGACGAAATTATTTTAATTGATGAGTTTTTAATAAACTATATGAAATGATAAATGTTTTAATAAACTACTAAAAAAATTTTTTAATAATATTTTAGATTTACGTTGACTACCGCTTATTATTATTACGCAAAAAGTAAAAACATATCAAAGCGAGCTTTTATCTATCACCGGTATTACGCTCGATTCTCTCAAGTTTCATCGATCGCGACATCCCTTGGGAATACCACCATTCAACGCGATCGCAATGACGTGGAAAAATTGGACTTCCACGAACGAATAATATTACGTTCACAGACAATTTTCTACTCCGCCAGCATGTGAAGAAATGTGAAATGGACGCGTAAATGAATAAAGTCGCGACGAGTAATGAAAAATAAATTCCCTGTCACTTTTCTTTAGTGAGATTTCATGAGGGATAAGTGGCGGATGATATGGCTTTATTATTTAACCGAAGAATACTATTGGTTTCCTCATAATTGTTTCCTCATAACCTGGCGATGGAAAGTGCTTTAATAAGACACTATGTTGCAATTGTTTAATAATTGTCTCAATTTTCTGAAGAAAATGTAATTGCATGTATAGTTAAATAAAAAGCGTAATTCAATCCAGGTGTGTGTTATAATAAAAATTTTATAAATTTCATGGAAGCGGAAACGATCATTCTCACGCAATATCTTTATCAAATCTCGTTGCGAACCAACAAACCACCGCTTGTCGTTGATGATAAGATTATCTCTCGCACGCGAGTTCCGCTCGCGATAGTAAAACGCAACCAGATTTAATTACGTGAGAAATGTTTCATTCGCTTGCTGCAATAAAAATACCATAAATAACATCGCTGTACAATTGCTTAATAACAAACGCTATTGTGTGTGATTATGAACATTTTACGCTCGTACGCACTCGGTCGTAATATTATAATTTAACATGGAAATTTTAACAAGGGAATTATTAAAATTACTAGATTATTAATAATTATGAATAAAAATAAGAAATAAAAATATACGAAAACTTTCCCCAATTATCCTGATTGCATTAAATGGTAATATATATTTTTCTCTCTTTCCCTTTGTTTCTATATTTTATTAAATAAAATCCGTTTCGTATAACATTCCCAATTAACTATAATTTTTACATGCTAAGATATAGAATTTTGTTTATTAAATAAAATTCCTAATTGGATATAATTTTTATATGCTAGGATAGAATTTTGTTTCTTCCAAGTGCTTAGTGACCATATTTGACCATATTTGAAATTAATGTCTTTTCCTGATTTTCAATGATGATCAAATTTTCTACGAGCGGCAGCGTCGCGGCAACGCAGAAAGAATGCAAATAAATGCTAACGCAATTTTCTTAAATGCGAAATAATATTAGCGTTCCTTCGATATGCGCACCCGAGTGATTAGTACACGTCGCGGACTGTCCGCGAACGCTGCTGCATGCAAACGGATTACTGTTTTTTTTCTTGTCACGACTTCCATAAAAGAAGTTCGTAATCTCGAAAATCCGTATCCAACGAAGATAACAAGACTGATTTGCATTTAGAGTGTCTGGGAAAATTGGCCCAGCTACTTTGATGCGTGCCTTTATTTCAAGTGTCTGCCCAAATCTACCTTTTTTCCCCGACAAACGCATTGTGCTGCATCAACGTTAGAGATAGAATTATGCATATTGCGGCTAGTAGTTCTAACTCGGAAGTTGTTTGTAATGTATATACTCTGGAGTACGTTGCAAGAATATTAATCATGTTAAATTTTACTGTTAAATAAAAGGAGTTATAAACATCCTTATTCTCATTTTATATAAATTGATAGCAACTTTCCACAATAGCCGTCTTAACATAATATATCACAATATAGAATAATTATTCTCTATATAATTATTCTACGTTTTGCATTAATTTGCATTAGTTCTTTACGTTTCTCTTCATATTCTAATTTTATGTTCCTCTTTATGTTATAATTTCTACAAACGTATTATTTCCGAAGGTACCAAAATGACACTTGAGTCTTCGTTCGACATTTCGAATTCGACATTTGTATCGTATCGTACATACATGCCGAGTTACTCGTATCTCCAGCTGTTGTGTTTCGTGTTTTTCCGTGCTTTCGCGCTGGTCAAAGTCGTATTCGTGGATCGAATAGGTCAGCGATGTGCACAGGAAGCGCAACCACATGCCAGATTTCGCCGCAAGTATTGGAGAACATCAAAATCGTTCGTGTGGTCATACGCAACGAAACCGACGCCGTACCTACGCCCCGGCATCGTTATATCCGAGAACGAATGATGCCAGAGTCATTGGTCGGTGGGTAGCTTTACGAAATCGATGGCGACATTTGATTTACACGCTCGGCAAACGAAAATCCAGTTATATCCGAGGGAGACACCACCGTATCGAAACGCCGAAACAAACGAACGGAATTTTACTTTTATCTAAAAATCGATGAACGTGAAACACAAGTTTATTTCGGAAAGCTTTTCAACCGAGATTTATTCCATCCGCTCTTGATATCGCGGATCGCAATAATCTGGTTTTTTATGAGAGACCAGGCAGAGAGCGAGAAAAAATATCAATATCAGAAAATATGATAAATTAGTCGTTAAATAATTTTGCTATATTCACAATTAAAACATATTTACACTTAAAATATTACAGTATTTTTGTATTCTATCGTATTGTACGCTATCGAGGATAAATTTATTATTAAAGATTCTTCCATGTTAAAAATAAAAACGACGCAGAAAATTAATTTTTAAATTTAATAATGGCAAAATTCAATTCTCTCCCTTTCTTTCCCTCTAATGAATTATTTACGCTATGTTATGTATATTAAACACGTGTTAACGCAATTGTTAACTCATAAAATTGTAATTTCCGCAATGTCAGTAGGTATTGGCGTGCGATGTTTCATTTAAATCTCACGCACACGCTTTGACGCGAAACACACCGCGGCGGCTGAATTATGAGAATTTTTAATTAACGCACGCGCATTGTTTCCTTGTCTTGACGGCGTAACGCCGCGCCGATGCAAGATGTTTCATTAAACGCGATTGCCGGCCACGTCGATCACGGTTGCCGACCGCATTCGGACCGTCAATCGCGCGAGTTTTCTCGTGCAAAGTGTATTGTACATCGGCGCGTACACATGCAAATCGTCGGCCGCGCACGTATGTCAATCTCGCGCGTTTTCTCGCGCGAAATATATACGGGTGCGTATACGATGCGAAGCCCATCGCGTGCGAATAATCCGTACGCGTAGTCATGCAGTTAGTAGCTGCAGCTGCGCGTTCTCCCGCGCGGTAAAAATTCCCTCTGAATTCCCTGAAATTTCCAGATTCGAGGAGCGCGCGCTATCCCCAATCGATACGATATCCGCCGTTAAACTTCGCGCTGATCGCGTTATCTCGCGGACTAACGAGTGACGGATGTCGTATCGATTTCGCCATGTAAATTCAATCGATTCGCACGGGACGGTGTGTGTGGGACCGACGGAAACACAGCGACGCGGAAAATGTCCGCGTTTTTATGCGGCACAAACGGCTAGCGGCCGTATATAGGGGAGGGGGGAAAAAAAAATAAAGAGCCAAAGAAAAAAATTGCTAGACGAGCGTACGGGTATCCGGCTTAAAATGGATACGGCTGTTGCATACAAAAGTGAAAGAGCATTTTAGATTCGCGAGCGTGCTTTTATCGCAACCGAAGCACCCCCTTTCCGGCCGCTCGTGTTACCCGCTGAACTCTTTTTCCCCCGATCGGCTTCTACGGCTCGACGTGCACATGTGAAAATTACGTTTCGCTACAACAGCGTTGTAGTGTATCGGAAAATCGTAATAGTCCACGCCTTTTGATCCTCTGTCAACCTTTGACGTTATAATATGACGTTTTTGAGCGAACGTTACGCGTAATCTTATATCGTTTAACATGCCGACCGATTTACACAAAATTTTGTCAAATACTATATTGTTTTTATATCGTAGAAGTAAAAGAGCGGGAATTTGATTTTTCAAGAGAAATGAACAGTTTTTGTAAAATCTCATTAAATATACAATATGTCATAATGCAATTTATGCGATTTAAATGACAATTTAGATTAAAAAGAAATTTATAATTATCATTTCGCCTTTCAGTTAGTTCACTGCTTTTTTAAGATTTCTAGTAAAATATACATGTTTTTCGGTTGTCTTATGTTTTTTTCTAAATAAAGTAGATATTGTAACGTGTATTTTATGTAAACGATGCGTTCACCTAAAGACGAAAACGTTCGCAACATTGTTGTAAAGTTATAATGAAGATGCAATTTTAGACAACGTTATGGAGTAAACACGATCTGCAGCGTTATTCTAGCTTCCATATCCTCGACATCCTCAACAGACTTGCAGCACAGCTCGGCGAGGCATCGAGAATCGCCCACTCATCGTATACGCTTCGCACACGTGACTATGACACTTGTTTCACGCACGGTGACATATCCAAACGAAACGCAGTGTCAAAACCCGCGTCGGGTCGATCAGCAGCGCGTATTTGCGCCGGGATAAAATCAGGCATGAGCGATCTATAAACCAATTTGCATCATTATGCGCGTATGTATGTACGTTCCGCGAAGCGCACATGCCTTCTCTGCCGGCGGTGAGATTGCGAGATTGTATTATCGGTCGCGATAATGCGATGCTAAATCAGGGACAAATGCCAACATGCCAACGTGCAGGCCGACGCGGACAATAGCCGCAAATTAAAGGTGGTCGTGTCAATCGCATCGCTCGGTGCGGTCGCGCGGTCGAAAAAAAAAATGGCTCGCAATTAGCCCCGCGACTTCGTATCAAAATGCATTCGCTTGATAAGACCTTTTGCTGTCCTTCCTCTGTGTTTTATATTAGTCAAAATCTTTTTTTAAAAAACACGCGTCCGTGATCGATATACATTTAAATTGAGTACGCGATAAATTGCGAGTTGAATATTAATGAAGCACAGTTTCGTATCTTCCGAAGATACGGAAAATATTTTAATAATTCCAAAAGTTACGTAAAGTATCTTATTGTTAGAAGATCTCTATAGATCCCGCGGTGCGAATTCAGAATCGAGCCTTTACGCTGAGGCAGAAATATCATCGCCCGCTGGAATTTCTTCATTTCCATCGGCGAATACGCCATAATATTGTAATAAATCTCAAATGAAATTTCTGTTAAAGTAAACTTGATTAATTAATTCCAAACTAAAGTTAATCAAGTTTAAATCCTTTCACATCTAACGCGAAATATTGACGTAATTTAACTTTCTCCGAGAGAGTACATACCGGTCGCGAAAAAGTCGATTGAGAGAGTTGCAATTTTACTCGTGTTCCATCTAGTTAATCCGTTAGTAATCCACCGCGAATTTAAAACTCCCTCGACGTAATTACGGGAGGGGACCCGTATCTGCGCGGCGCAATTGCGGTGCGCGTGCTTGAAATTCAAATATTCCCCGTCGCCGTGAAACATTCATCAGGCGAGCTCGCGGGGCATATATGTTCGCCGGGCATAATGATATCGACAGTATCGTCCCGTCGTAGATTATGGTTGCCTCCCTTGGAAGCGCACTCGACACGTCGCCGCATTAACGTCAATCGTCGTGCCATCCCCGATACATTATTCACGAGAGTTCGCTTGCACACGGAGCGCGTCGAGGAAAATTTGTAAACTCGTAAAGGAGGCCGGAAACTGCACTCGGCGGGGAAAACTGGGAAGCTGCGTCGTGGGAGATGTCGGACTCATTTTCTCGTAAATGTCAATCGATTCCCGTCTGCCGTGAGCAACGGTAACTTTCTCGGGTGAGAGACGCGCCGTAGGGACGGGGGTTAGCTAGTTTCATGCAAAGTCCTTCTCGATTTTATCCTCGTTGCCGCTTTAAACTCGTATAACGCATATATCCCCGGCGCGCTTCTACGCGCGCTTATGAATTTTACGAGCGCCGATAAAATTTCCTATCTTAATCTCCTCTGTGTGTCGTGATCAGATTTTAATGGAGCAAGCAGGTGCGGAGGCGCACGGCGGGATGCGGCAGTTGAACGAGACGAGGAGCGATCTCTATCGATGTATTATCGCCGAGCTTGCACTCATGTCTGCCGGCTGCGATACGAAAGCTTGATGGACAGTTATTAGGAATAGGTTACGTCAACGTACATCGACTAATTATGCAATTCGAATTATCAATTGTAATTATCGTTATGACATTAGACTTCCTCCTATTTTCATTATATCATTTTAATCTCGTAATTTGTGACTTTACTCATTTTAATCTCCTCGTTGTATTTTTTCCAGAGGTCACATTTCGCACTTCTTCCGTGTCTCTCATTACAATGTAATTTTAAGCTCGCTTTTCTTTTAATCGAGTTAATTAAGTAAATTATTAAACCACGATAAAATTATATTTAAGCAAATAGAAACGGCGTAGGTGAAAATAAACTTTATCCAAGAAGTTTAATTCCATTTTGGGTAACGTAATCTCTCCGAGCGAGCATGTTCAGCGTTTTTCCTTTTAGCGTTTCTGCATCGATCATCGTGTAATCCGTTCTCGCCGGCGTACTAGATAGTAGACTCATGAAACGACCGACATCGTCATAAATCCTGCCACTAATGTCCAGCATTTCTACGTCATCCCTCTGGCAGGCAGAATCGAACTCGCGGTGAGCAAAGTCGTAAATAAATCGCCGCCATCGCTTATCGGAAGTCGCAACATTCTCGCGCGGCGATTCTCAGCACGGGAACATAAATCGCGTCTGAACGCGAAGCAACCTGCCAGCCAGTCGCAAGCACATCCCGCTGCGAAAGATGCTGGAAAGTAGCCGAGGAGATCGCGATTAAAAAAAGGAGGATGATACCGCGGCGGTGATCTATGCACCGCCACGTGTAACGCCGCACTGAATTGCCAGCTTTGCGTGAAAGCCACCGTGCGGTACTTAAGGACAAGCACGTGAATACTCTCTCGATATAAATCGAATTAAGACGTCCGCGTGTTTTTCTTAAATTAGATGCTGGCAGCGACGCTCTTGAAAACGCAAACTCATGAGATGGTGATAAGATCCACAATGTTCTTAATTGATTTAGCAGCGATTCAATTATTATAATCTGATATAGAAGAAGTCCACTTGCGGTCCACTTTGAACTTTATTAAAAATTGATATAATTAATTGATTTGGTAATATATATATATACGGGCTATTCTAGAATAACTAATTTCACGATATTGAATTTCGTCTACTTATTTCTGGAACAAAATTCGAATCAGCAGGATATCAAGGATATTAAAATATAAATATATTGAAAGAAACTTAGTAATTTGTGATAAAATTGTCGAAGCTAAATTTAATCCGTCTGAGTTGATTTTCAGAAGTAAAGAAATGGCTATGTTTTGCTAAATATTAATCCCTTTTCCTCTCCTCCCCCTTGCCCCCCTCACCGACGATTATTTCGAGTCAAGTGCAGTCGACGTTACGTCTTGAAATTTATAAATAATTCATAGCTGAATAACGTATAATTTTAGAAAAGAAAAACACGTATAATCAAAGAGGGAAAATTCAACGAACGATCTTGTGCGATCGAGAGGATCAAGAGAAAACTAAGATATCTCTACTGTGGCGTACGATATTATCAATAGTGAATCATTTGTTACCAACTCTTTCGGTTTTAGCTTTCACAATTATAGAATACTTTCTTCACTTACAATACGAAAAAATATATAATTTTTTGTATAATTATCTTTGTTAATATTATCTTTGTTAACACACGGTTTCTGTAATAAATAAATTGTATCAGAAGAAAGTCGTGTAATTTAAAGGCTAGCGATAAAGATAAAAATCCGCCTTTTCGCTTATTTTCTTACTTCAGATGTCGAAACTGAAAATAAACATTTTCCGAGGATGCCTGAAAGGTACGTAAACATCTAAAAGTGTCTGATGAAAAATATCAAGCTTCTTTTCTCGCAACAAATACTCGTTTCTGAAAACATAATTACGATTTCGCTCGAATGGCGTTCGATTCGCTGATTGACGTTAGCATCAGCCTTAATAGAGTGACTTTAATGGAAACCGCGAAGGCCTTCGTGAAGGCTGCAATCACGTAGATTGACGGCTCGCGGATGCATTTGTGAATTAAACAAATGCGATGTAACAACATTTCTCCCATAGTTACGACAGTTTCTCGTTGACGTACGACCGCACAATTTGTGTAATTTCCAACCCTCGTGTCATCATTGCCATCACTGTTTTATTGATGCCGTATTGATGCACAGTAAATTATAGATCGTAGGTACGCGCGCATCTACGTCGCATGTAATATCGCCTGCTGGGTAGTTGCTTTATTAACATACAACACGTACGCTGAAGTGCGTATACTGCCAGCTTTTGGAGCGCCACGTGGATACATGCGGCCTTTAATAACAAAATAGCAGCCGGGACAAGATATGAAATTAACAATGACGAGCCGGTTAGCCGCGATTTCGATGAGCCATAATTCGCTGAGTGTTCGGACTTGCGTGGAATAGTAGAGATAAACGCAAAGCTCCGGTCATTCACATTGTGTCATCGACGTGTGTTTCGACATGTAAGTTTCTTACTAGAAAAATTTAGATTCCACAATAAAAAAAATCGCGAAAAGCTTGATGCATACATTATTACAAATGCCTTTTATCGAGCATATAAAAGTTAATTGTAAATTGATATAAAGTACCTGTACTCAATATGACCCACCTAAGCTTTGGGAATTTTTCTAATTTTTTGATGAAAACAAAATTGAAAAATAATAGTCAAGTTTAAAACAACATTTCTAAATAAAAAAAAATATATGAAATATTTTCAATTATTTACATAAGTGCAGTAAAAATTTAAAAAAGTAACACTTTGGTCATATTGAGTACATATATACCCAATATGGTCCGTCTATATATTTTTTCTTTTTCATAAAAATTTAAAAAAAAAGCGAATAAAAATGAAGCACATTTTGGATATGTAGAACATTTATATTTTTCTGTAAATCTCATAAATTCTTTATGGACATTTTTGTAACAAGTTTCACATTTACGTGTTTCTGTTGAACTCATGATAAAAAATATACATAAATATGCACAACGTAACCAAATATAAGTACGCACAACGTAATCTAATCAAATGATAACGTCCTACAATCTGGCTGTTCTGCTGATGCGTGTATTCACACTAAGTACCCCCTCACGTGGGCCATATTAGTTTCACTTTACAAAAAGGTTTCTTTTTTAATTATAAACAAAACATTGTAATAAAAATGTAAAATAAATACAGTGCTGAAAAACATAAATAAAGAGCTACAATAATATGAATTGTAGATAATTATAATAATTACTTGAAAGTTGTACAAAGCTTCTGAAATTTTAGATTCCGAAGAGCACAATTTGAATAAAGTATGAGTAACGTAGAACAGATATTGATCGCCTAATTGGCATAACCACATAGTGTCGACTTCCTGAAGAATATAATAGCGTTTTCTGTGAAATTTTGTTGTGTATTTATTTAAAAATGAGTAGTGGGCCAAATTGAGTACTGGTACCTTATATGGTGCATTCGGGGAAACGCTATTAGCGCTATCAGCATCAGTCTATCTTTGTTCCATTTTTAGTGAGCAATAAAGATAGACTGATGCTGATAGCACTAATAGCGTCTCTCTGAACCCAACCATGGGATTGTATAATAATTTTACTTCTGATAGAAATGCATAAAGTCGTAAAGAGTTTCCTGCAATTTGACTTGATACAAATAGACACGAACAAGCGGAAATACATATATTTTATTCGAAGAAAAGATATGATTCTTAGATGAAATTGGAGAACAAGAAATAACCCCTGACTTTCTCGATGACGCTAAGATATTTTCGTGATTTCCGACGCGATCGATGACAACGAAAGACGTAATACTCGATCGTAGATACTATTTGCGATTCCCATCACAGCGCTCGGTATCGGATTCCGTTTGCGAGTCCCATCTAAATGTGAATATAATACAAATCTCTTTCTTACTCGCCGTGCGCGACGCGCGTCCAGACGGAAAGAACACAATCGCGGAAGGCGCCTGTCAATAAAGCGCGAGATTGAAATTTAATTTTGCCGGGGTAGCAAAATCTGGCAGTCACCTGCCGATTGCCCGATTGCTGGACTTCGGCTCGTCAAAATGACCGGACACGCGGGAGTCGTAAAACACGCGCGTTTCCTCGCAGTTCATTGCGATGCGTTCTGCGTACTCCGGATACGACAGCCATATATCTGTTTAATTTAATCTTGGCAATGCAGCCCGCATAAGACGCAGCGCTGTTTTACAGTCGCCAGTTTAAAGTCACAGTTTCCTCTATAAAAGTATGTTTCTAAATTCGAGAGATCTCATTAAACAGCACTTGCACAGAGGGAAGATGATGTTCTTGCGGGATACTAATGAAAGGGTTGCAGTACCGCTAACAAGCGGACAAATGATCGATCTGTCGTAAATTCGTCCCAGTTAAACCCTTAAACCGGTACATGCGAGAACCAGCAAAGTTACAATGTTCTAACAACGGTCAGCTATATCTACCTAACATCGTTACTGATGTCCACTGAAAGTTTCATGTAACTCCTTTAGTCCTTAACGTACATATCGTTACTGATGTCCACTGAAAGTTTCATATAACTCCTTTAAACTTTAATGACCATTGTACTTTTTGTCAAAGTGCAACATTCCTTTCGTGTATTTCTCCTCTCATCGGTATAAAAAAATTTATTTTTCATTGGAAAAAATATTGCAGTCTCAATATTTAATTTTTACTAAAAGTTACGATTATGTTGAAATATTTCTGAAATTTTTGCGTGTTTTATCTCTGTGTAATTTAAAAAATTTTCATAACATTCTATATTAATTAAAATAAATCATTTTATTCGAGACTTGAAAAATGGGAAGACTACGATATTCGAACAAAAGTTTTGTTTGAAATAAAATGTATGCATTTCACGTCGAGAAAAATTATTAATAAAATAACATCGCGATGATATCGTTATGATATGATTCGCGAATGCGTTAAGCAGTGCGAATAATTTTTAAAAGTATTTATGTTAAGTGTAGTGCTTATACCATAATGGCAGATAAGCTCCGAAAACGTTACCCTTGTGTAATATCACGTTTATAAGCTTTGTTATCTCCCATATAACGTCACGTGCCGTATTAAGGCTGATCGAACAGGATCATGGCTTTATATAGTATCGTAAAAAATATACATATCAATGGAGTACCCATTCTGTGCGCGCATTTACCCAACGGCATTAGCATTAATCTAACTTGTTCGCTTGAGTATCCTTCAGCCGGTCCGATGAATTCATCACGCATCGTCGAACACAGCCGGATGTTCGGTCGCGCTGACGGGATTAATTAGCAAGCCAATAGCTGAAAAGCCGAAGCTAGGGTCGCTGCATAAAAGAGGAGCCTTGAGGACGAGGGTCGAGAAATTAAAGCCCTGTTTCTCACCAGGATAACTCGTGCGACACAGTTTAATTAAGCCTCAAATAATTTTATTTTTTAATCTTATTTAAGAGATAATAGGCGGGCAATAAAATCGTTAATTCTTTGAAATCGTATTATTTATTGAAATACATATTTTATATGTGCAATACTTTATTAAAATTATTTAATTATATTGAAAATATACAGCTTTGTTTCATATATTTTTCATCGCGATTATGGAATATTGTGGATAATTGTAAAATTATATTTCTGAATGATTTAACAATATTGCCATGCACGGCAATATTAATTTGCATAATAATATAAAAAAAACGATTACTCTTCTTTTAACAAGATATCGAATATTATAAAAATTTTACGAATTTTCAAAATTTTTTAATATGTTTACTAGATGTTTATTTTATAAAACATAGAGAATTTTTTCATTATTTATTATTCTACGTGTTGAAGAGGAAAAACAAATAATGTGCACTAAAAAAATTAGACAAAAATATATCTCATAAAATTAGAAATTCAAATTAAAAATTAATATGTATGCTTACTAATTTCTTTTCACTTGTAAGAGAAAATTAAGAATTATGTTATATTGTGAGAAAATCTGACGAGTAAAAAATCTAAAATAAGTGAAATTGTCGCCCATTGATCCTACATGTTGAAGAATGCTAGTCACGAGCTCACGATTGCTTGGATAAAGCTTAATTAGCGTAACCGAGTCGTCGAAGCGAATTGAGGCTACCGTCACGAACATCCTTCCGCGCCGCCGGTGGCGCAGGAATGCGCATAGCCACCGATGAAACACTGTTTACCCCGTAGTAGTTGAGAGAGAAACCTGCTGAGCTATTGCAGTTTGCCGTGTAATTCTGTCAGCCTGACAGTGCATTCGTTATTCGCGCAGTCGCCGAAAACAGCTTGTTATCTTCTTCTTTTTCTTCCTCTTAATAAAAATAACATCCGATCCCTGAATTGGGTGTAACACGGTTGACGAACAAAATTGAGTGATGAGGTACAAATGTAATGCAATACAATCAGACTCTAACAGAGAGACCCATAATTGGGAATGTATGTTTGCGTGTAGGGTGTCACTGTGTGATTATCCGCAGTATTAAACTGGAGTCTGTGGGTTCGTTAAACCCAAAGGATTGCGCGAATCAATCCTCTCTGCGGGAAAGAGTCACAAGGGGGTACTCACTGTCACAAGATACGATTCGTGGACTCCACAAAGATTGACGTTTCACAAAGCGAAGTGTATCGTGAATAATCAACAGGAACATTGAGATTGTTTTTGTGCACTATTTTCAGAGCCATTTCCTTGTCAATAGACGAGCAAAAGGTACTTGGACGAAATGGCTCGAGGTCGCCAACTATCCTTCCGCTCTACTGAATTTTTCATCTTACGGTATTACGGCTTTTCCTAGCGAAACCTATATGTGTTTGCACCTCGCACATAACATGAATATTTTAAACAATATTGGAAAGGGATATGACAAAAAATTCGTTATCATTTCCCTGAAAAGAATTTAGGCAAAAAAATAATTTTAGCATAGTAAATATGCAAGAGATATTCAATATCGTTTACATTGAATGACAAGTTGCGCGATGATATGTATAGGTGAGCTTACTGAATAATACGCTACTGCTACCTCTATAAAAAATGTTTGATAAAAGACGCGCACGAAAAAATATTTACACATGATAACGGTAAAAAAGCAAACAGTCCGAGAGAAAAACAGATTTTCCTTTATCGCGAGAAATAAATTCTCAGTGAAATAATATGTTATTTGCACAGCTACTTACACACGTACATAATCAATATAACGAAATTTTTTTTCTTTTATCTAATAACAATTTAAGAAAATGTGATTGCAGGGAATTGCATTGGGTCGTAAGATCTTACGATCCCCCGCAAATATCGAATTTCCGAGACTACAAATTCTAAATGGATAATCGCCGGGGGTTTAGCGCGGAACCGTCGTCATTAATCTAAGTAATACCCCGTTTCACGTGCAACTACTGGCGTTCACGGTTCATGGCATGTGGAACAACGGGCAATTAAGAGAAACAAGTCCGGTGGATGCCAAGTGCATGTTATACAAGACCGCCTCATCCGTATTATTGTATATAATTTATCTAACAATGTCACACATGCGGCAAGATATATCGCAAGTTATATCAAATTTGTAAAATTTGACGTATTTTATTGCGCATCTAAAACGACTGTGCTGTTCCGGGTGTACTATTTCCGGCTACGCCATAACACACACGTTCGTTTAATGCGACAGAAATGGATTTGGAAATGTTTCACACGCGAAACGGTGTCAACGATGACGGCACTATGACTGCAATTTCGCACGTCGAGCTTCGCATCTGATAAACTTTGCGCGGTGATAAGTATATGGATCATGCGAGACGAAAATTAATACATGGTAATTAATTTTTGTCTGCATTTCACACACGCGACCTCATTAAATTCCGATCACGTATTTCGGCAAGCGATCCAATATCTGTCAACATTATTTATTAGCTACATAATTATTCATACATTTTTAATTGCAAAATTAATTTCGCACACATTAAAGATGGATTTACATATTAATTATAATTTAAAGTAGCCCTTTTTGTATCTATGAAATCGCGTCTATCGCAAATATATTGTTTATTGAAATTTCGTGAAGATATATCATAGCGAGTCAGATTACCTGAAAATGTTCAAAGTAAATTTGTCTATAGTTAAAATAGTCCGAAAACACGGGTGTACGCATGACGCGGAGTCACAGGAAATTCAATCCAACACATATTCAACGAACAAACGGGTTTGTAGAAACAAAGTTGTATTAGAGAGTGTCGAGAACATTTTCGTGTAGCTGTAGCCTGTTAACGAAGCGCTCCCGCGTGCGCGCGCGCGCATTTGCATAATACTTTTTATTGTTCTGGCATTCAGATTGCAGTTTCCAGTTGCCTTTGCGTTTGTTCCCTGTGGCACTCGACACGCCGATGTCAAGTACATTAATGCGATCCCGTTAATCCGATAAACTTCAACGAGTGGTGTCGCCGAGAGCCCCTTGAAAAATTTTTGCTACGCAAATATCAATGAAGGATAAAGCGCTAACGGGGAGCTTTTAAGCGGAACGTTAATTCGACACGCGTATTAATGGCGGAGAGGGGACTCTGACTTTCTTATTCTCTGTTTAACGCATTACTCAAGCCGGGGATTAAGTGTACCGTGCAATATGAACATAGAGATTATGTGCGATTTATGGGCACGAGGCTTATGGCGATTAAGCGAACACGCCTGTTGAGTTACTGTGTCTGTGATATAATCTGAGGTACACCGTGCCTCCGCAAACACGTAGACGCCTCTCCGTAGTGAAGAAAAAAAATGGTTGGCGTATCCAAGAAAATGTTATCCGGAATAACAATGAAGTGCCTCTTGTTTGTGTTGCATTTAGATTATGTTTGGGATTGGAGAGTGTTGGGAAAATATGCTCGCGGAGGAGCGCATATACAAATTGTTTTAAAATTCCGTAATGAATTTTGCGATGCATATCTAGGGGAAGCCTTTTTATGCTTTTTTTTTACGTAGATTATGTAACGCGATATTGTGAAAACATTAATGTATAGAGAAATTATGGATCGATAAAAAGCAGAGAAAAAAAAGAGCGACGGAAGGAAAAAGAGCGACTGTCGAGTTAACTGGAATGAAGGAGTGGAAACTACACGCGAAGGATCGATCGGCCGGAAATGCAAACGGAAATTTTCGGCGATCGACCCGAGCTCTCGATCCAAGCCGGCTCGAGCGGCCTCTGAGAGATGACGTGGCGCGTTTGTGGAGCGTTGACAGACGTCGTGCTTTGTAGTGCGTGCGAGGGGGCGCGATAGATACGGGCGCCGAATGACAGATATGGCACGGCGATGCGGGGGATGAAAGCAAGCGCACATAACAGCAGGTAGAGCCGTTGATAGCGACAGCGCTGTTTGCGCGCCGGTAAAAGCGACACAAGATCGCGAAGAAGGCGATAACGAGCCCGGGCGTCCACTCAACACGCTCGACGACGGTTTTAATTAATATCGCTCGCTTTCTCCGCCCCGGCTCTGGTCGGATAATACAGTTGCACGGAGTGTGTCTCGCAATCAAATAGCGAAAGAGAATTCAGAAGTGAAAATATTTTAGCCATTACGATGGTAAAAATGAAAAGGGATAAATATTCAAATAAATTATCATTTTAATGTTTTAACTATGCTATACTGTTCCAAAGTTCTAAGAGTACAACTATTTCTTTGAATAGCGCTCCCCTTCTACCGTCTAGTCGAATCGCCTCTCATCTAATGCAAACCTTTGGAAAACATTTCAGACAGAGTTTCGTTCTTCCTTCTAACTCGATAGACGCCAAACAATTGTACAGATTTCCAATATTATTTAACGTAGCTCCGTGTAAAAGTCTCTTGTGTTGACTGGCACGGAAAAGTTGAAAGGAGTTTGTTTAATTGGTAAATATTATCTTTTGTGTATTTTTACGTCGGATTTCATTAAATAGATTGAATGTACTTTCGTGGCTCTGACATCATATCAAGTTTATAAAGAATAGCTCCATTACTTTTTATAAGCCAAAAAGTGAATAAAAGTTAAAATGCCGAAAAACAAAAGAAACAGAATTTTTTTGCTGACTTTGATGTATCTCTGACGTCTTTTGTTCACTGATGAAGCGACAATCAGATTGTCGGTATAAAGACAGTACAAAAGCGTGCATCATCAATCGGACTAGCAATCTCTGTCATTCATCAAAATCACACGACGAGGGATTTCTCTGTATGATATACAACAGTTTTTACCTCCGATACTTTTTTTTATGGTATTAAATCTCCTCGATGCGTAAGAATATAACTTTCGAGTTGAATGTTGTCAAATTTAGCGAGGCGTCAATCCGTAATTTTATTTCTTTCATTCGACATTCGACATTCTTTGCTTGGCTGGCAAACAATAGCGGGATTTCAAATGCACCAATAAATATGAATAAAAATTTGTAGATTTTCGAACGCCTGTCGACTTTAAAAATCCAACCTCGTTGCACGAGACGTGAAAAGAAACAGAACGGAAAGTGTAAAAATATTACAGAAATGAAATTAAACTACCTTTCTCGCAATTTTATGGACTCTTAAGACTTTTACACACCACACACTTTGCTTTCATTTTCTTTCTAATTAAAAATAATATTTTCGGGTATGTCTTAGTGAATTTCGCGCAAAGCAGTTATAATGTAATTGCTTGCTTGGAAGCAGTCAACCTTTAGCGGAATTTGTCGGAATTTAATTATGCGAAATATCAAGGAAAGTCTTTGTAGCGCGTACATATTGAAACTCGCGAGTAATTACATCTGTCTTCAGTGCTATTCTCATCGCTCCCCGTTATCGTTTGTATTAAGAAGAATTTCAAACACGTTCGCATAAACGCGCAGCAGTGAAGTACGTCGGCTAGATACGACCGCTTCCTACGAGGGAAATTAAAAGGCGATTCTTAAATATTTATTATACTGAATTAGGGCCCGCGATATTCTCCACGGGGAAGTTAAACGAAAAATAATTGAGGCGATACATTTTACATTGTGATAGGTGTCCATTCGAACAGGCGCATTTGCTAAATTACATTAGTGGCCATGACACGAATATCGCTCTTTCGTGTTGCTATTTTTTTTTTATGTCGCTCCTATCTTTTACGAGCGAATGAAAACACGATCTCTCACATGGACGCCAAAAGCGACTACTATCACATGTGCGGACGCCTATCAGATTTTCTATCCGTCGATGTTATTTATGGGAAATACGTGGCACTTAATTTCGCTAGACTCGATAATTTATAATACGAACTCGATACGATCGATACGCTTTTGTTGCAAGACCTTTAACGACACAGTGGATGTTTCGATCGATTACCAGACATTAATCCATCTTAAATGATGGAATATCTGTGCGCCGACTAATATGGTAATGCAAAGAAAATTGATATGACCTCGCGAAACGAAGATAACGCGAAATTGAAAACACGAGTATACATATAGTTAAGTTTGCTGAACGTGACTTTATATAAATGCAGATAAATACGCAGCAGAAAAAGTACAAGACTGTATTGTTGCTTTAATAACACTGTCCGACAAAATTTGACTTTTTTTTGTAACATTAGTGTGAATAGTTATTTTCAACGTATTTTTGCCCGCTGAACACAAATCCGTTATCCAAATTTGCTTATCACGTCACAATTTTGAGAAAAGTAATGTCAAAGTAGCAAAAAATGACGATTTTGAGGGTTTTCGACGTTATAGCGCCGGTACTACATTTTTTCTCTTAAATTTTGTTTATGCCATTCGAAAGTATCAACTTTATCGATTTAATTTTTCCTTTTCGAAATATAATAATTTGATAATAGCTCTTTTTCCTATACATGAAAGACACACGTAAAAGACGTTTTATTCTATCTTAATACTGCATTAAGTGCAAAATAAGTGCTTTTAGACTTAAATAATATAATAGGTGTGAGTCGTTAATGCATCTCTCACTACCATGAACATGCTGCTCCGTGTGTAGTCTAATTGTTGCACAAAACTCGAAACATCTCGATAATGAAAAGTTACATTGAAATGAAACAAAATACTGAAATATACTGAAATATACTGAAAATACAAAAAATTTTGAAGCTGAAAGTTGATACTTTTGAATGGTACAAGCAAAATTTGATAAAAAAATTTGGTACCAATGCTATAACGTCATGAATACTTTCGAAATTGTTGTTTTTGGCTACTTTGATGCCATTTTTCTCAACATTGTGACCTGATAGCTAAATTTGGATAACGGATTCGTGTTCAGGAGACAAAAATACGTTGGAAATGATTATTCATATTCATGTTACAAAAATGGTGTCGGACAGTGTAATTTGTGATACTGGATACTTAAAAAGTACGTCTTAAAATGTAATATATGGAAATAGTAAATCGCATATATTTTCAAAATTAAATCTAAACTCAACGTGCTTTTCTACTTTAACATTTTAATGACCACATTGGCGTCACCTGTATATCGACCATTAACGGCTGCTAACACCATATTGGCATCACCACTAACCATAAAATAAAATAAAATTTTCTCTCTTCGCATGTGTATATGTAGGGAAAGGACCCCGAGATACTTTTTGTTTAGAAAGGCATAAAAGGCATTATTAAAAAGTTGGGAAAGTTGTCTTTTTCGTTTTACATATTTTCAAGTATAAAGTTTTTAATTATCACAAGCAAAAACACCCTAAAACAATGAGTAAAAAGGATAAAAATAAAAGAATGAAAAGTCCGATTCTTGACAAAAAGAGGTGGTAAAAGTTACCCAGCAATTATCTGGCCATTAAACTGTTGAAAATCAACAGTTTAATCAAAGGACTTTTAGCTAAGACTCACAATCATCTGTGCACAGTTTAACAGGTTTGGAGAGCACAAGAATCCACAGAGAACCTCGAGCTGACCAATGCGCCATTGGTAGCCCTACGGAAATTGCCACAGCCAATCCTTAGTAATTCCGGTTGAAATCGGTCTGACCAATACTGCAGTGATACTACTAGCGAAACTGCTACAGGACGATTCGATTCGAACTGCTTTCATGAATGTCTTACATAGCGATCTGCCATTACTTCTATACCTCGCTTAATCGGGTTACTAATTTCATTAGCCTACACATCGCTTAATTTCTCATTTTCAGAAAACACTTCTCCTATATAATACCGAAATATACTGTCGTATGGTAAAGACTTTCAATGCCCTTACGAAATTGTCTTCGAAGACTAAATAAGGGAGCAGACTTGTTGATGCAAATTAATGATAGTAACTGTCGAGAGTGGAAGACAAAGTGCTATGGCGTAGAAGGAATAATTAGGTAAATGACATATTCCTCCAGTCTATAGTAAGGGAAAGATGGGAAGGGGGGAGAGAGAGAGAGAGAGAGAGAGAGAAATGTTTAAGCATAGTTACATTGAAACTAGAATCAAACAATGCTCCAAATTTTTAAATTTAATTTATATTTTAATTAAATTATAAAAACTATTCACACAGAATTCTTCTATTAACTATTACATTGTAAATAATGCAAGTTAAATTAAATATTTATTTAGATCTGCTTTAATTATAAATTAAGCACGGATAATAGAATCTGAGTCGGATAATAGAAAAGCTAATGATAATAGATACATCATTATGTTGATAATTTGTTTTTCTTTCCGAAGTATGTCTTCTTTCACAACACGAACGAAACTGAATAGCTTGCTAATTATGTCATGGTAAAATAGAACAGTCTGGTGGCATAGAAATTGAGCAGTCGCTGTGAAAAAAGAGCATGACGACACGTTGTTTTTTATTTGAATATCTAAATACGTGATAGACATGAATGAAAGACACATGGTAGATGCGAACCATGTCAAGTATTCTGGCATTACTGGATCCAACCTTCATAATTTATTCAAAGAGAATTTCAAACAAGAAAGATATCCAAGTTCAGATATTTAAATCTGTATAAAATTAAGATTTTAATTTTAATAATATGGCTATATTGGAATTAATTGTTCTTTTCTAGCTAAAATGTCAAAATTCTAATATTTCTAAAATTATAAAGTGTAAAACTTTTCGAGAGTTAAGAACTTTGGATAATTAAATTAACTAAATCTGATCATTCGCTTGAATATAGATATCTTTTTAAACTTGTTGAAAAACTTAATTACCAAGATTTAACTTGGAAATAAGCGCCTACTCTTTCTCAGATGTTAGAAATAAGATTTTATGTTCTCATAAATAACCCTAAGAAGATCAAAATAACACAAAATTACACGATGCAATGGACAAATAAATGGCTTTTATCTAAATTATTATAAAATTCACGATCTAATCTATCGTCATCTGATGAATATGTAATCCTAACAATAAGAGTTAATGTATCACAAAATTAAATTTTTAAGAAGATTACAAGGACTTATTGTTAGACAAGAACTTTATCGGATCATAAGATAGAATATCCATTTTCTTTCTTTCTCTCTATCTCTCTTTTTCTCATTTTATTTATTATTTGTTGTTGTCATTTTTGCAGACAAGGAATGAAGTTTCTTAATGATAAAAATTCATGCATAATATATGAATCATGGATAATAGCAATAAACATTATCTGTACGAGCAGCGAATTACCGTATATCCGGAAAGTTATTATTTTCTCGCGCAATAATCTATCTCGCATTCGTTTAATTCCTTATTGCTCGACAGTGGCAAACGAATTTTGCTCGTGATTTATCTCCCATGATAATTACCTTCGCGCTTTCTTAATGAGGCAACGCTTGCTACACGCAGTATTCCCCTATCTTCGCAATTTGAGGTCGTTTTTCACCGAAAGTGAAATTTCCTTGAGATTTAATTATTAGATACTCATTTGAAAACTTAACTCGCAGAAAAGTCGACGTCCAATTAGATGCTCGTCGGGGTAAAGTTCTCTCAAAATTCAATGAAGAAGGTTGTTACGATAATATAAATCTTATATATGCTCTGTATAAAGCGCAACGTTGTGACGTATTGCAACATACAAAAAGCGATAGTAACTGAGCCAAGAAAGGATGTACGCTAAGAAAATTAGGTTCTTCAGCGTCGTAAGGCTAACGACGTACGATTTATCGCGCTATGTCAAACCATATATCACCGGAGCAATATTCTCGGTAGTTTTTTTCACTGCGAGGACATTCATTACCGATCTGAATTAATTGAGATTAATTGTGTCTTTAGAATTAGAGATTGTCATAAATTAAGAGATATATTTCTGAAATTTCAACTAAAAATTGTGTAAAACAAGTGTCGTTATTTTTTGTTTTTTTTTTTACAGCGGAATGAATAGTACAACATACTTGATATGAGTTAAAATATTAATAATATTTAAAATTAGATAAAATTCTAAATATGTGAGAATATTATAAAGATCTATAAGAACTTGTATATAAAAATTTCATAACATTTGAAAATTTTAATAGAAATATATAAACATTAAAAAAAATATTAAGTATACGAAATAAATTTCTAAAATAATGTAAAACATAACAAAGTATTAAAAAATATGAAAATGCCAATTTCACATATTCTTGTATTGCGATTATAAATATAAATATATAAATACCAGAAATTATATTTTTTAACAAAAATATTGTTACAAAATGTGTTTGTAACAATAAAATGTAATATTGCAATGTAACGCACAAAGTATGAATAAAACCATGAATTTAATAAAGTAAAATTGTCGTTATGTTTGTCACTAAAAATTAATGCGAATTGTAATTATTACGTACACAATATAATTTCGTATTTGCTTCTAGTTGTATTAAGTATATGTTTAATAATTTTTATGTATAAATTTATAAACGTACGATAATACGTAATACTATTAATATTATTACGTGAAATATAATTTTGATAAAATTATAAATTTCATGTTTTATGCATGTATAAATTTATACATATATATTCGTACATAAATTTTTTATATACAACTTTGTATTTTGATAAGAAAAAGGATTGCAAAGAAAAACCAGTTAAATCATTCAACTATTTTTAGTTTAAATAATTGACGTTAATTTTCAAATATTTAATTATGTAGAATATTAGATATACTAATATAAATTGCACAAAAAAATTACAGCTAAAAAATATATTACTTGATTGAGCTTGATTAAAATTGAATAGGAATATGGATTTATCATTTTGCAAAGTCCCTTATCATTCATCAATGCATCTTCCGTCGCAATAATACTCGGAAACGAGCGTTTCCCTGCATCATTCTATGTGCTGATTGCACTTCTCACATAATATATATATTGGAAACTTATCATAAAACGAAATTTTTTAATTAGACCGAAAAATTCTAATGTTTATTATGCTTAATTTTATTTTATTTCGTGACGTAAAAGCGTGAGGATTTATTTTAATTTTTAACAAAAAATACATATTAATTTCAAAAAATTTTATTTAATTTATAAAAAATACTTATTTATATTTAGATTTATAATATATATAAAAG